>JAJKFJ010021797.1:0-11141 GCA_027382625.1 Tetmemena sp. SeJ-2015 | reverse complement strand
TCACACCTGAGCAGTGTAAATATATTTCAGATTATAATAATAAAATGGCTTAATGAAGTCTTTAATGCGCTTCACTCGATTCACAGTTTTGTACGTTATGCCATTCAACGATAGATGCTTGCTACAGTCTACGGAGAGATCTTGAGATAAGGAAACTATCTATGGAAGATCTTTGCGCGCTACTTCAAACTGAAGTGCGCTTAGTGGCGAAGAGTTTGAGGATCAATCAAATAATTGATGTGCACATTTGAAACTTAGAAGTGCGATGAGGAACAGCTGCAGCTCCTTACTTTCTCATCTGCCAAGCAACTTTCAAATGCAAGAGTATAGTGCGCGCTGGCACTCTCAACATTTTTGCGATGGAGTTGATGTTGAGAACTGGCTATTACTACTGATAAGGGTGACTACATCCATACCTTAGAGTCAAATGAAACTGAGATAGGATGGATCATGTAGTTATTTTTGAGTAATTTCGCGTTTGACTCGCATGATTATAAGTATTAATAAAGAAATTAATTATACACAACTTATTTTCACTTTCTTATCATATTATGGGGTTTTGAATGAATGGTTTCATGTCTACTCCTCCGAAAATTAAGAAATTTCCAGAGCCGCTTCGCAATGCAACAAAAGTTTTACGGACTTCGTTTTTTAGAAAAAGTTCATCAAGAAATGGGAGCAGAAGTAGCAGGACAGAAATGACAAGCCTGCATGGTAGAAGCAGCAATAAAAGAGTGAAGAGAGCAAACAAGAGGAGGCTATGTGCTCTGATAATTATGGCAAGGAAAGGAAACTGATGGCTGAAGAGCCTCTCTCCTTGAGAAAGAAACATCATCAGAAGATGGTTGAGGCACATGTGATCGCCCGAAAGTGGAAGCGTGAAGCCAAGTCATACAAGGGACAGGTGGAGATGTATAAGAAACAGCTGGAAGAGCACCTGGAGGATTATCTGAAATAGTCGTGCGAGATTGCAAGCGTAAAAGAGCAGCTTGATGATGTGAGGAAGAGGTTGGTGGAGTAATAGAAATGCAATCCCCTTATCATAAGTGATGGATGGAAAATCAAGAAGTCCAAGCTGCGAGAACGTATCAATCCCAAGAGTTTTCAGATCAATGGACCTTCGCTCGGTTTCTTCTGGTCATAGTTCCTTTGGGGGAGGAGGCGATTCAACAATAAGTAATGGCAGTATGAGGGCAACTTCCGAGACCCCAGCTTATGGAACCAGCTTGAGTATGACTTGATTTATCTTGAAGGAGGTAGGAAGTTCCTCGTAATTGTGGTGAATCCTCCCTGGGTAGGTACTGGAATGAAATTGCCCTATGCCACTATGACCAATGACGAATTCTTAAATACTATACCGTGGGATCGCTTGTAGGATGACGTCTACCTATTCATTTGGATCACCCAAGCTTAGATGGAGGATGCGCTGAAGCAAATTAACGATCGTGGCTACATGAAATGCGATATCTTTGTGTGCGTAAAATTGAACAAGGACAAGATTTTGAACAATAACATTGGCTATTACTCTCGGCATGTGGCCGAGTTCTGCATCATAGCAAGAAAGCACAAGGAGTTCACCGAGCTCAGACAGTAGACTGTACTCCACTATCTCTCAAATGTCATAATAGAAGAGGTAGGAGTGGCAAGCTAGAAGCCGACGAAATTTTACGAGTTCGTTGAGGAGTTCATTCCTCACGATCGCTATTTGGACCTCTGCGGCAGACAGTGTGGATAACGTGGCCGTTGGATCACTGTAGGCATTCAGAGTATCGATATGACTCTCTAGCAGCCGTTTGGAAGCTAGATTCCCTACTCTTTCTACCAACCGCTAGATCAAAATCAACCAATTCTCTTCCCTGGCCCTAATTCAAATATTTGATTTTGATCTTTCTATGCCTTCGGTCCTTGTTAATTATAATTATATTTATCTTATCAATCAAAAAACTTTACCTTATTTTATCATAATTATAAAAAAATTGAAAACTTTAATCGATAGCTCGTAATCGCTTAAAATTATTTTTAAATTATTATACTCTTGCTTAAGTTTCTTTCATATCCATCTTATTTAAAGGAAATATACAGTAGCTAGAATAGCATAAAACTTGAAAATTCTCAAAATAATTAATTATTTTTTTAAAAAAATTAAATTCTCTTAGACAAATAAATAAAATTATACTGAAGAAATTATTTTATATTTCCTATGAATTGCTAATTAAAATATTTATTAAATCTATAATTGATTGTAATACTGTACAGAATTGAGTGTATACCAGAAAACATTTAATATACTTTTATATATATATTTTTAACTATTCAAAAAGTTAAAGAGGTAGTAAAGATATATTGCGGTAACCTAAAATAATTCTAATCGAATTTAAGCTCTTGAATTCAGTTTAGGTTTTGGAAACTTATTCACAATAATTTTCGGCAAACTATTATATAATTTATGAAGGAGTTTATGAAGCAGATTTTACACATAAAATCGCAAGACTCAATAAATTATATACAAAGTATGGCATTCTTAATGAAATATCCTGATTTATTTATTAAAAAAATTAATACAAAATATCTTAACCATCACATACAGGTCAGAAATTAAAATTAAAATTAACTCATTAATTATATATTTTAAGCTATTTCAAATAATTTAATATAATAAGTAAATAAGAAAAACTTTACCGAGTAAAATAGGTTTATATTTTCAAGATATTAAAAGCAATTAAGTTTAATGAAGTAGATTGCTTTTTCTAATTAAAAGTAGAATTTATTGAATTAAAATTGCTTGTGTGAATTGCAAATAGTGTATAAATATTACAGAATGAAGTCAATTTATCTTCAGAAAATAACTATGAATTATGAAAGTTGCGAGAACATAATATTACTAATTTAAGTTTGATTTAGCTTTTTTTTTTTTTTTTTAAAAAATTCTTTTAACCTATTATCTATCTGCTTTCCCCTTGTCGATCATGAGTTTCCGGGAAAGTTGAGAAAAAGTTATTTCAGACGATCTGGGGCTCATTTAAGCCTTGCAAAATTGGGAATCTTAACCGGGCGTTGATCCTCTATTGCTTCCTGATGGAGCAAACCTAATTTAATGGGGTAGGTGCCAATTTTTCATAAATATAACCTCCTAATAAGGCTCCCTCACAAAATGAGGATTCAGCCTGCATGCACAGGATCTTTTTTCTCCCCTTAAATTTTTTTTTGGCAAATTTTTAATTTCTTACATTTTATTTTCTACTGAAAAATAATATTGAGAATTTTTTCGTAATTAAACATAAGCATTTTTTTTTATTGAAATTAAAAAAAAAAATTTTTATCAAAAAACATAAGAATAATAAATTTAAAAAGTTTTAAGTTTATTAAAAATAAAAAAAATGCATTTTTTTAATAGAAAGAAGAAAATAAAAGATTTTTGAATATAATAATTATTTATTTAAGTGTCTTATCTCTTTTAATAAAAAAAATTTTAAAAATTATCTTGTTTATTATATAATATTTTATCTATTCTATTTGTTAGTCTGGCTTTTCTCTAAAAAAAAATGCGAGCAGCCTCTCTTTTTTAATAGAGTTAATTATTAAATTAATCATAATGATTACGTCTATTTATAATAAAATTTAACCACCATCTGCTCTCTAAATTGTTACTTAAAGATTAAAAAATTATTTCGAATTATAAATTTATCTATTTTTATTTTTATATGCATTAATTTCAAATATATTAAGATTATAATACTATAAATTTATGATAACTAAGGGTAACAACATTCAAGTTTAATTATTTTTAAAAATTTTTTTAAAAAATTTTTTATAAAATTTATTTTTTTTTAAAATTTCTTTTAAAGATAAAAGCTTAAAAAATATAAAAAATTTTAATTTTTCATTTATTTTTTTTAAAAAATTTTTAAAAATTAAAAATTTTAAAATTTTCCCACAAAACCCATGGGCACCCCCCCTTTTTAAGGGTTTTCTTTTTGGTAACCCGTTGGCTGGGGGGAGTGTTTAAAAGGGAAGGGGAAAATGGCACCCCGAACCCCCGGGGGAAGGTGGTGGCTGCTCACTGGAGAGTAATAAAAGGTGAGGGGTTTCCCCACTCACCCCCTAACCCTGTTAGGGGGGAGGGCGAGATCTAGGGGGAAACACTCGTCATGAGTGGACAGCGAAGCCAACCCAGGAGCAGCGACTTGCTTGGTCCGAGCTAACGGATTTTTTTTCTCCTTTAGGTTTTTTTGGATGGTTGAGAAGCGGGGTTCTGTAGAGTTGGGGGTGGCGGGGGTGCCACGTGTTTAATACCCCCCTTTGGTGGGGGTTTTTTTGGTCAAAAAGTGGGCCTGCAAATCGAGTCACGGCCTATTTATTTTTGCGGGGGCCCTTTTTTCCCCTTTTAAATTTTTTTAATTTTTTTTTTTTATTATTTTTTTAAATTCTTATTTTAAAATTTTAATTATTTTAAATTAAATTTTAAGGGCGACTTGCAAAATTTTCTTTGTTTTCATATGATTATTGCTTCGTGAGAATTGACCAGAAAAAACTTATATTTTTTTAAATAAATCTAAAGATCCTTGCTTGACTTCGCTGATTTAAAAATGGTTGAAAATCCTGTGGAAAATAAAAAAAACCTTATTATAGTTAAATTTTTTGTAAAAGAGCATCAACTATAATTTTTACATCTAAATTGCGTAACTATCTACTACTAAAAAGTGTTTTAACCATTCTCAATGTAGGAACTAAGATAAATTAATACTGTATGACAATATCTATATCGAGGAGTGTGTATAAATTCAAACTATCTAAATTATTTAACACTTTTATTATTTTAAGATATCGCATTAAGTTGCGAAAAATAATGTACTATTTTCATAAAGTATATCAAAACGAAATAAATAAATTAGATATGTGTTAAATTCTAGGTTTTATTTCTTAACAAGGGTTTTTTGAATTATTTTTTTAAATTTTAAAGTTTTAAGGTGTGCAAAGAAACTTTTTGAAAGAGTAAAAAATTATTTAATAAAAAGTTATCCAAAAAACCTTATTTTTTAAACATAAAAATTTAAAAAATTGATTAAATTTCTCTTTATAATTATTTTTAAAAAAAAAAACCGAATAAATGGAAAATTTAGACTTAGAAACTAAAGTCTTAGTTAATGATCTTAATGATACACTTATCACTTAATAGATTGATGAATAATTCAGAGAATCATTAAAAACAGAATTGGAAAATATAGCAAACCAAAGATCCATCCTGTCAGAATAACAATAAGTAAGAATTAAAAACGATTCTACTTTCTTGCATTTATATTTTCCTAAATAAAATTTTTTACTGACATTTTTAACATAGATTGAGTTCTTATAACAAATTTTATATCGATTCATCAATAAACAGCGAAGAAAAGGCTTTGAAAACATTTGAACTGAAATTTTGAAAGCTATGGAAATCTTTATTTAATCATCAAATACTTGTAAAGCTACTTTATTTAAAAGAAATTAACTCAAGAAAATCGCATAATTATTTTTATTTGATTCAAAAAATATTTTCCTAATAAAATATATGATAATTAAGTTATTTTATATGCTTTTAGTATTATAATTTATATATAGATAATAATCTATCAGTGAAAAATAATCAGATTTTTTTCCCCATTAATTTGCTATGAAATATATAAAATGTCTTTTTAAGATTAATCAGCGCTTTACTTTGGTGATTAATATTTTATTGAATTAATTTATATGATTAGGTTATAATTAAATTGTTTAGTAATAAAATTAAAAAGAATATTTTTTTTATTTTGAACGAGTTTATATGGGAACTCAGTAGCTTAATTATTGGAGCAGTTTCAAGTTTTTTTAGACCAATAATAGTAACATTGATATTAATAATAATAAGAAGGCATTTTTAGAATATTTGATGGTCAAAGAATTTTTCTTAGAAATATAATTTTTATGAGTGTTTGATCCTCGATCTTTAATATATTTAACTTTAATATTCAAGGTAAATTAATATAATCATAGATCAAACCTGGAATACAAAAGGCAGTAAGCTTAAATTAAAAAAATTAAACTTTAAAATGGACAGAAAAGTTGTTAGAGCAAGTTGGGTTTCCCTATCATAGAATCTTCGCAAGTAAGATAAAATATTTCAAAGGTACTTGGATTTGAGTGCTTTTGAACTGTAAAGTGAATAATGCCATACGCAAGAAACATTTGACTACTACAAAATTAAGAAAGAGTCTACTTGTTCACTCAACCTCAACTCCAATCGACTCTAAGAGCAGTCACAAAATTTAATCTGAAAGTGTTTCTTTTTTTTATGATTATGGTAATTTGATCAATGATGGCTGGTCATTAAATTTAAAATTATGATGTATAAATCGATCAATCAAATATTAGATATTATTCTATATTTTAAACCTCTTCCTTTATTGAATGTTTTTAACTCATAATCGTCCGTATAATAGGGAAGAAATGAATAGATGATCAAGGAAATAATTTCTGAAATTCAAAAGTGATTTCATTTGTTTAGGCAGCAGATAACAAATTAATTCTTAAATTCAAGATAATTATTAAAGAAAATTTGTTTTTAAAGAGGTCATCATAATAGCTGCTACGTCTTAGACAACACATTCACAAAATAGATTTGATTCTGTCCTATAAGAAATAGAGAAGATTCCGTCAAAACTATTTTGAAAGGTAAGATAGAATAATTATAACAATTATAAAGCTTCTCTTTTATAAAGAATGAAAAAAATCTTGAAAAGAATTGAATAAGTGGCAAATTGGTTGTCTCTATAGTCTCAAAAAGAGCCAAAAACTTGGATAACTATTTAAGATATATGCTCATAAAAAGAGATAACATCTCAGGAAAGTAAATCCGAGTCAGCTTGCTTCTCCTTGTGTGTAAAAATGTTGTTATTAAATATATTTACATTGTCATCGATTCATATCTTCTCTATAATAAATCACTAAAAAACTGAGATTTCACCTCAAAGCGCTTTTATTTTAAAATTAGGATTTAATTGGTTTAACTTTAAAATTATTTTGGTCTCTTTCATCTTAAATCAATATTTGGTTTATGAATATCGATAATTTGTAAATGTTTATTGCTAGTAAAATTGACTCTATTTTATAAATTCCAATCTATATCATTTAAAAATCATAACTTTGTAATTATTTGTTTAAGACTTCTTGAGTTTTACATCTTAATTTTGTTATGTATAAATACTCAAATTTGTATTATTCTTCCATCTCTGCTACTCATCAGATAATAAATGCTTTATTTTATTTGATTTAACTTAATTAGTGGATTCTGTAGTTGATGCAGCATGCTTATTATTTTATTTGTGTGATAATTTGAATATTAAGATACTTCAATCGCAAAAGAGTTTAGTAAACTAATTCAGAGAAAAGGTAAATTAAATATTCCATACAATTTGATATAAAATAAATGAATGTTAAGACAAATAAATATCGCATTTAATAAATATGTATTTGCTTTCAATTACTTCACGATGGGATTTCTCTGAAAAAAGACATTAAATATCGCATGATTTTATTACTATGACAGATAATTTAAGTGTTTGACCTTAGATTTTGTCAATTAAAACCCAAGATGGCATTTTTCTTGCACTTTTATTACTTCGAAATAGGACGGGACAATTATGCTTTAATTTAATAATTATATTTAAAAATAATAGGAAATAGAGAACTAACAAAAAATTATTTAGACAAGGAAGAATTCTTTGAAACTCTACTATAGATTTACTTGAAAAATAAGGAGAATCATAATGAAGTTTTAGAAGAGTATGCTCTCAAAATCTTGCTAAAACTCAAGAGGAGCCGTCCAAAATAAACTAATCCATTCTTATTTGAGAATTTAATTTATAAATGAAGATTTACTTAGAAGACGAGGGCCATTATATAAATTTAAAAATTAAAGAGATAATATTTAGCTTCATCTCAAAACCATTTTAAATTTTAATTTTTAATTAATTGTTTCTCAAACTTTTCAGACTGCACGAGGAGCAAATTTACCAAAATTATTTTACAGAATGTACATCATGTGATTCTACACACAGACAGTCAATCCACCTAGCAAATATACCAAAACATTAAAATAAAAAAGAGAACAAAAATTTTGCCGAAAAAGGCAAAAATTTTAAGAGATAAAATTAACTGAGTTTTATTTTTTATAAATATTATAGCTGATTAAGAAAGGGGAACTTTTTTAACGCTATAAAATTCTTAAAAGTGATAGTCTTTTTTTAGTATGATTTTTCAACATCTTTCCTTAGTTTCTGCAATTTAGCTCGTCTCCTTCAGGTAGGTTAGGTTTAATATTTGAATCATAATTAATTTATCAAAAATTTAGTTGTTAACAAATAAGATAAGTTTATCTTTTTATACAAATAATAAAAATATTACAAAGAAGAATGACTCTAATTTGTTACAATGAATGTTATCTAACGTTTAAAACTTGTGTTCTTTATCCTTAATTGGAATCCTTGGATAATAATTTTAACAGTTATACCTTAGCATATGCTCAATTAGGGTATTAAGACTCACACTTAAAGATGCTATTAAATTTTTAATGTCGTTGCAAAAAAAGTTTGGAATAATGAATAAGTCACCATCTATTTTTTAAATATATATTTCTTACAGTGATATAATATTTTTAAGGATTACTTGCTTTAGAACATATATTTTAAATAATGGATTTTCTGTCTAAAATTATTTAGAACTAAAAAAGTGAGAATATATGAGTGGCTGTTCGTTCATTCGACAAAATCTATTTTACTATCAAATATATTTAAATTATTAAAATATTACTTTATCTCTTATCATAATAACTAAAATAATAAAAAATCTTAAAAAAATTCATAAAACTATTCTTATAATGTGTTACTCTGAAAATAAATTATACTTCCATTTTAGAAAATTAAATACATATTGCTCAAATGAAATATCTCAAATTTTAAATAAGAGTTATAAGAAGAGAGAAATAAAATATTTTTTGGTCATTTTGATTATATATTAAATCTATACTCCTAGTTAACCTGATTTTAATTTTAAAGGAAAAATCTATGACATAAAAAGGATAAAAATGTCTCGGTAATTTTTTTAATAAAAATAATTGTTTATAGGTCAAATAATAATAGTTTATCAGAGGTCAAGAGAATTGAATACAAAATAGAATTATTATTTACATAAAACCGAAGAAAATGACAAATTTGTGGGGGAAAAAAGTGAAGTATTCTACTCGAAAATGCAGTAAATCAGTTGACTTTGGCTATTTCATATCCATTTGTAGATTATTATTTGCTTTTAGCATCAATTGTCGAGAAGAAACTTTAATTTATATCCCATATTTATTAATAAAGGTTAAAAGTTTGCTTCCCTGAATTTCATTACATGTTGAGCATAGTAAATTAATTTTCAATAAGACTATTTTCACGTTTTAGAGTAATGTCTATCTTTTCCAAACTGATTATGATTTCATCATTGAGCCAAACTCTGAATCCAGCCATTTTAATAATGGAAATTTTTTAATAAATAATCATGCAAATAATCTCATTAACTAGTTGGATTTGATTCTCTCGACCTTGATCAACTATTCGTATTTGGACTATATTAAAAATAAGTGATATAAAAATCCTTTATAATAAATATAAAGCGCTTTTTAAAAAAAAATTATTGTAGGAAAATAAAATTCAGTTTTAAGAAATAGATATTTCTAAAAGTTTTAATTTTACCTTATCTCTATGCATATTCTATGACTCATGGCTTCCTAAATAAATGCTTTAATTTGTTATTCAATTTTAAACTCCGTAAATACAAATTTTCTAAAATATAATTCAATCTGTTAGAATAGTATTTGAGTAATTTTTCTCGATTGCCGATCTAATAAACGATTTTATTAAAATAATTAATTTTTATAACTTTGAATGAATAGTCAGACTCTCTCTTAAATTTATGAAAAAGAAATATAATTAAATATACTCACTGAATTTAAGCTATTTTTATAAGAATTTATAATTATCAAATTTGCATTTTGGAACAGAAATTGAAGTCATGAAAAACCTATTTTCAGTAATTTTTCCTAAGAAAATTTTAGCTTTGTACTTGCCTTCTTAAAAAATGTTCTTCAAGAGAACTCTTCAGAGGAGAATAATAGAAAGATATCTTAGAGTTTAAAATTCTTATCCTTGGGCATAGATTCGATATTAACAAATTAGGAAAAAAATTAAGCTTATCATCTTATCTGGAGCTCTTAGATTGTGAAGCACTTGATCCCAAAAAAAATAGCGGGTGAGCTGGAGGCAGCAGAGCTCGCTTAAAGTTCAGATTATTATTAAAACCTCTTCTCTTTTTTCAGATACTTAGAAAGCATAAGCCTATTGCTTGAATAATGCTTGAAATAACTCCCTATTAAATATTTTGCTTGCATGATAGTCAATCAAAAGTATTCTATATTTTAAATTTAAATAAGTATCTCAAAACAATAATTAAGCTTCTTTAATATTCGAATGAGAATAAAATATTGTTGAGTGAGATTGGAAAAAGACATGAAATTAATACCATTACCTTAATCCTGGAATAATTTAATTATTTTATATACAATTTGATTCTGGAGTTTATATTGCACAAATAATTAAATTAATGTAGATTAATCTTATTAGGGGAGATAATATTTATTTTCAAAAAATAAAAAACTTGGATAAAGAATTTATTGCGAAAAAAAAGAAGAAATAAATATTTAAATTTTAATATTTACGTGTCTCTTAAATTCCACTTGATAATTAAAGTAAAAATAAAACTAATACTAAATTTTTATCTTCCTGAAAGCAAAGGTAGTATGGTATAAAATTTTAATCAGTAATGAAATATAAGTTCATATCAACTTAGAGGCAAGCACGATACCTTAACAAGGTTCAAGTAAAGAGGAAGCAAGAGGAGAAGAAGAGGAAGATTCAAAACCCCAAACCACATAATATTATAAGAAAGTGAAAAAAAGTTGTGTATAATTAATTTCTTTATTAATACTTATAATCATGCTAAATTTTAACCCTAAATAGGCAATCTAAAGTCTTCTAGGAAGGTGACCTTGACGTCTGTCTCATATTCTCTGAATTTTATACCTTTAAGTG
>JAJKFJ010021795.1:0-10380 GCA_027382625.1 Tetmemena sp. SeJ-2015 | reverse complement strand
AATTTGAGACAGACCCAAAAATTTCCCTGAAATTTAGATTGCCTGTTTAAGGTTAAATTTTTTCTTTTTAATTTAAAAAAGAAATTAATTATACAAAACTTATTTTCATTTCTTATTTTTAGGGGGTTTTGGGGGTTTTGTAATAATAAAAATTTAAAGGAATTAAAGGGCCCCCGGCAAAAAAAGATGGGCCGTGACGTAAAATGATATTTGGGACGCACTTTCTGACGCAAAAAAAAACCCTACCAGCCGAATAGGGATTTTAAAACACGTCCCCCCCGCCCCCTCACATCTGAGCAGAACCCCCACGGTTTTCTCAGACCATCCAAAAAACCAAATAGGAAAAAAAACCCGGTAGCTTGGGGCCCGAGAGGTCGCCTGCCCCGTAGCTCGGGCTTCGCTGTCCACTGCATGATGAGTGTTTGCCATAGATCACATCCCTCCACGCCTAACGGGATTAGGAGGGTGAGTGGAACCACTCACCTTTATTATCTTCCAGTGGCAGCTCAAACTTTCACAGGGCTTGGGGCGCCATTACCCCCTTGCCTCTTTTAAGGGGCTCACCCCCCACCCAATGGATTCCCAAAACCAAAAAGCCTTCGGGGAAAAGGGGGCGACCGGTCCCTAGGGGCCGGTCGTGTGCTCCTGAATTTTAACTTTCTAATTTAATTTTTGGGGGTTTTTAAAATGTATAACGAAAGAAGAAAAAAAGAAGTTAAGAGTGCACGCATCATACATCTCTACTTAGTTTGCTATTTGGATAAATAAAAGAATAAAATCTATTTAAAAATTTGGGGTTTATTAACTTAAAAATGATTTTTATTTCATTTTCCAAAATAAAAAAAAATTTTAATATTTAAAAAAAAAAAATATAATTTATAAAATTAAATGGGGCACAAAAAATTTTTTTTTATAAATAAACGCATTTATATTTATGAGCAAAATTTTTTGTCCTTTTTTTTAAAGTTTATTTTGTTATTTAAAAAAAATATATTTTTTGAAAAAATTTGAGTACTTTATTTAAAAAATTATAAGTTTAAAAATATTACAATAAATTTTTCTTCTATCTAATGAAAATATAATGAGTTCTTTAAATGTAAAAACTTTCAGTCATTAATATCTTTATTGGGTTTTGAGAATTTTCAATTTTTAACTTTATTTATCTTCAAAATAGTAAGCAACTTATTCTAATTTTAATTTTTTTAATAGCTTCATCTTCCAGTATTTTGTTTTATGTATATTTAGAAATTTTTGAGTTAAATCAAGCACTTTAATACAAATTAATTATAATTTAATTAGAGTGCAATTCCAAAAGCACCAAAATCTCATTAAGTAAAAATGAAGGAAGATAATTCAATTATGCAATAAAATCTTAAAAATGAAGAAATCTTCCAAGACAAATAGAGTAACTCAAGTATTAAGAACGACTAAAAGCTGCCAATTGATCAGGATATCAGTCAAAATTAATTGAAAGCAATGAATCAGGGCAACGCAAGCACAATTTAAATATTCACAGAGCATAAATATATTTAGTATTCATGATTAGAAAATTGATGATTAATTATGTTGCCAAGAATAATTTCCCCTTAGTCATGAATCAGATAAATATTATAAGTTTAGAATAGATGTTCATAATAGTAATAAAGTAATTAATTTGATAGAGAGTGGGAGAGTAATGACTAGTTTAAAAATTTGGAATTAAAACAATACATAGCGATATTCTCAAAGATAAGTCTACTAGGATCAAGGCGGCAGGTTTATCTTTTTTAGTGATACCCTCGAGGTAATGCGGATTACCCCCAATGAGGAAGATGCTCAAACCCTGTAGGTGGACTCTTTCAACCTTCTCTAAATTTTATTTTACTGATGCTATTCTACTCATCCTTGCTTGGACCATTCACTAATCATATGCTAAAAATTCAAAACGTTTTTCTTAGCAGGCAGTTTTCGAAATCCTTCTCTTTTAAGATTATTCACACTTTTTTTTAAAGAGACCTACTAATATCTTCAGGATGGTAACATCCTATCTTATCCACATAGACCAATGATTAATTTTTGTGCAAAGCTTAGTTTACTGATTTTTGAGTAAAGTTGATAGCTTTAATTTCAAATTTAATTTTCTTATATCTGATCTTAAATATATTCAAATAAACCAATCTTTTAAAATTTAAATATAGAGAGTTACAAATAAATATCCCAAAAACCTTACAGCAAATATTAAATTAAAACAGGGTATTAGCTGGCAATCAAAGAGTTATCAGATTACTAAAATGAAAATCAATTCAAAATTCAGGAATTTATTCTGTTTGATGAATATTTCTAGTATATAAAATTTGAGTTAATTTAACTAAATTATTTCAGATAATTTTCTTTAATTTTTTATCTTGACTATTCCATCTAATTTATAATTATGATGCTTCCATTTTAATGGAAAAGTAATTATTAAATTAATTCAATTTCAAACGAAGCAAATCCTTAAATGAGTCCAGAATAGAGATAAAGTGTTCCTGCTTAGCCAAATTAAAAGTCCTCATTTTAGAAGCCTACTCCTTTGTAGGCAAATTAAAATGAAGTTAAGAATGCTTAGAGTAATTTAAAATTACAAATATTATAATACTATTGTATAATGATTATTAAATTAAATCGATGATTCAATAAATTAAGAAATTAAGAGATGTGCAACTTTATGGAAATTTAAATAAATTATAGAAAATATAATGATTTTCTTCTCAAGATGAGAGTTCTGCTTTAATTTCCTTCCATATGAACTTGTGATTAACTTTTTCCTGAACTCTCTCAAGTAAAATTGCAAGGATATAAATTCTTTGTATTTTATGTAGGGATCGAAAGGTATACTATTTATTTAAAACACTGCCTTTATAACTTTATATTTTAATTACTAATTTAATTCTAATTTACAATAGTTTATCTCTTCTTTTCAAGGAGAAAATTATGAACAATTATTCACTTTTAAAAAATAATATTCTAATTTAATATAATAAGAAGTAAACTTTTAAATAACCTTAAAAATATTTGATATTTTTGAATGATTAAAATTTTTAAAAAATAAAATGAAATTAATTTATAAATATCATGTTTTGTATATCTAAATTTGCAACCTGCTCTGCAACCTGGTTCTAAGGATTAAGTCTTGGAGAAAGAGAAAGAGAAAGCGCCGAAGTTGAATCAACGAAAGAATCAGTCAAAGAAATTATTTAAAATAGGTTGAAGATTTAAAATATTTAACTTAATAATTATTGCATAATCAAAATTTTTTTTTTTAATTTTGGATTTTCTTTGTATTCAAATTATTTTATCTACTTAAGAATGAAATATTTTATTTATTATAGTCAGCAGCTGCCCATTATGGGCATGCATTACTTTACATCAGTGATCAAGAAAGTAGTAGTCTTTAAAAAAATAGTAGATATAGATATATATATAAAATAGTATTGCTGAAATTTTATTTTAAAATAGGAAGAAGTAAATTTTCAAATTAAATTGATTGACTTCATGGAAATTGTAAATTCTCAAATTGAAATAGCTTTTACACTATAAATTCAGCTTAACATTTAAGAGAGACATAAATTTGCAAATATTATGCGGGCTTTAGGTTCAAGTTTAAGAAATAAAAATTAAGAGAAGCTTGGAAATTATCAAGATGAAGAATAGGCGAATGTTGACTATTTTATTAAAATTACTAAAGAAGAAACTTTTTTTAATTTAATATATTGTCGAGCAAGCAGCAGATCTGGCGTATTTTAAAAATATTTTTATTATATTAAAGTTGCAATCTACTGTTTATTATTTAAACTCAATCATAAAAATAATTCGCTTTAATAGTGAGGGATTTAACAGCAACAAAGATAAGACTATTATAAATTGATTAAAATAGCATAAAAGATATATCTTCTTAATTACATATTCATAGCATAAATTTGATACCAAGTCTTTAATTTTGAGAAAGAAAAATATCTCATAAAGTCAAATTTTTCTAAAACATTTTTATAGATAGAGATTTTTAATGAGTTTATTTTTCATACTAGAGAGGAACATCATAATAAATGTTTATCATCTAAATTTTTTTAATGGAGAAAGATTAGAATTCAAGTAGTCAAGAAAGAAAAAATAAACATATCAAAAGAAATTAGTAGGACTGAATAAAAATACAAAAAATAGAATGTTTCAATAATTCTAATTTTTAAAATAAATTATTGATATTGAATGAAGACAAAATAACGAATTGTTTTTTTATCCATTTAAATTAAGTTTATAAATTAATTTGGGGGGGGCCTTTCCTCGTCATCCACTTTTTTCATGAAAATATGAAAAATCACTGTCTAGCCTAAATTAGCTAAAAACACCAAATTTTTAGTCCTAATTAAATTTCAGAGTGCTTACCATGATCATATTTATTAATTTAGAAAAAATTTAGAACCTTCGGGAAATATTCATTTTTAAAAAATTAAATTTTAAAGGAGTGCATTATCACTAGGATAATTAATTCATTCACAAGTTGAAGATATCTAATGTAAAAAATAAAAAGTACTCTAAACCACCTTATCATAGTTTTCTAGTCCTTTTCATTTTTAGTATCCCCTAATAGCATAATCTGAGTTAAAAATATATCTAAGTCAACTTATTTCATTAAATACATATTGTTATTTGATTGTATGATTAAATATGAAATTTCATGTATTGATATTTTTCGTAGTTATCTTATATTTGATAACATATATCTTTATTGAATAAGATAAAGTCTTTATTCTATAAAATTGCATTAAAAATAAAAAGATTTGTTTGATTGATTCTAAAAAAAATAAGCTCTTTTTCTTAATTAAAGAATATGATCATGATAGGCGCTCTGGAATTGGAATGGGACTAAAACATTGGTGTTTTTGGCTAATTTTAGGCTGGGCAGAGATTTTTCATATTTTCATGAAAAAAGTGGATGACGAGGGAAAAACCCCCCCCTAATTTTATTGAAAGTTATTTAATTTTAATTGTTTTCTTTGTCAACCATATTTTTTTCTTAATTATAAAATTTTAAATTTTTTAAATTACTATCGCAGAGCTCTTTAGGAAGTTTATTAAAATATCATTTTAATTTTTGAATTCATATTTTAATAATTTTCAAAATTTAATATTAAATTTAGAGTAATTATAAATTCATTTTTCAACTTAGTTATTTTTTAATTTTTTCTGAAGCTTGAAGAAAGGATGAAAAATTTAACCCAATTAATCACAGAGAATAGTTATCTAAGACATAAAATCTCAACTAGTGTACCACATATTGACTCCTCTACATATCTCTCTACAATTTTATTTAAAAGAATTTTTAATTTTAATATAGTAATAAAATTTTAAATAGCAAAAGCAAGAAATGTGTGATATTATAAACTATTTTTTATTTTTTAGTCATTAAAATTCTACTAAAATATCCTTTCGTTTTTTTGCTGATAAATTATTTATCGAAGGTTTGTGGAGTTTTAAGAACTGCTCTTTTTTTATAATGCTCGATCTTACAAGAGAAAATGAAAAAATTGACGTTTCACTAAAAGTTAAATATAAACTTTTCATTTTAAATATATATAATTTTAAATAAAATTTGGGCATTTATGTTTCAAGCAATTCTCTTAATGACAGGAAGATTCTTTTAGAAGGTTTGGGAAATTCTTGGAATAGTGGGAGTAACTATTTACAACCAGATAAACACTTATTTATTCGAAATTTTGCATTTAATTATATAAGTTTAAAAGTTAATAGAGAATTGGATTATTGATAAATTTATCCAAATTGTGAATATATAGGAGAAGCTAATTATTTATTATGAAGTCATTAAGTTTATGTAGATTTAAACCCAAAAATAAAATATTTATAGGAGTAAAAATTTAATATTTTTAATAATTTTATACTTTATAGAAATTAAGATTTGAATGTGAAATTTCAACTTCTTTTTTTAAATAACGACATTAAATAATATGTAAAATTCGGAAGGGTAAAAAAAAAAAAGAGAAAATATATAAAATTTTCAAGATGTATTGCTAAATTAAAAAATATTTAAAAAAATTTTTGTTTTAAGAAAAAAAATTAAGAAAAATGAATAAAAATTTTTTTTATCTCAGTTTCATTTTGACTCTAAAAGTAGGATGTAGCCATCCTTATCAGTAGTAATAACAAGTTCTCAACATCAACTCCATCGAAAATGTTGAAGTCCCAAATAACTCTCGCTTTTTAAAAAGTTGCAGATGAGAAATTTAAAGAGTTGCAGCTGTTCCTCATATTGTTGAAATGGCATAACTTTAAAAAAATGTAAATCGAGTGAAGCCCGTTAAAAGACTTCATAACCCTTTTTAAATTATAATAATCTTTTCACTATCGGGTGTGAGGGGTTGGGCGTAAATTTTTTGTATGTGCTGAGAAGTTTTTTTGTTCACACACAACCCCTTTCTGAAGAAGAGTTGGTAAAAAAAGAAAGATAAATAGAAGTTTACGAGGGAGAAAAATAAAAATAACTACAAGTTTCCCTTACTTTTCAGGAATCAGCGAGACTCAGGCTTAGAAGCTTTTGTCCTTTTATCCTCGCTCTTTTAAGCGAGAGCAGTATGTTGCCTTTTCCCTTTAAAAAGCTTTAGAGAGAAGGGTCACAGACGGTGGGATGTTCTACTCTTACAACCCCAGCGTACACAAAACAAAAAGGGAAACGAAGAAATACGCTGAGTTGAAAATCCCGTTTTTTTAAAGTTCCCTACTCGCCCCGAGTTCAACGGATTGAGTTTTATTTGGAAATTAAAGGGGGACTATAAGAAGCTGGGGCTCTACAAATTATCATGATTAAGTTTCGATTTCAGAGGGTTTTAAAAATGAAATTGTTTAAAAGAGTGGAAGAAGAGGGAAAAAAAAGTTTTGGGGATAAAGGGAGGTGAATTTAGGAAAAGTATTTAAGCTAAAGTTTGAATGCCTAAGATATAATACAATAAAATATTAAATTTAATAAAATCAAATTTTAAATTAATTTAAAAAATAATTTAAAAAAATTTTAAAAAAGGATTTTTAAAAATTTTTTTTTATTAAAAGCTGATCTTTTTAATGTATGAATACCTATACTTAATTTTCGAATGAATGATTTTTTATAGGCAAATTATTTGGCATTTTAAAATATTGCTTGAGGAATATTTTTTAATTTTAGTGATTATAAATCTAAAGATTTAGAAGATATATTTTTATTAGTTGTCTGCGTGTCGATTGAAGAGAATATCATATTTTTAACATTGTCTTGTCACTTATTGCTTAAATATATCTGATTCAATTAAATTACAAGCACAAGCTATTTCTAATTAAAAATTTAATTAAGAAGAAGTCGATATTTAAATGATTGTTAGCAAAATCGCAAATTGGATATGAATTTAAAGCTGCTTTAAAATACTGAATATTTACCTTATATATATAATTCTTAATTGTTTATAAATTTTCGTAATTCAAAACTCTTGACACAAATAACTTGTAAATTCCAAAATGGGCAGAAATATGAATCTTAGTAGAGAAAAATTTATAAAATCATCTTAAGTATAATTTATTGCCATTAATTTAACTATTATTACTAATATAAACTTCGTATATATTAAATGACTAAAATGAACATTAGAGGCATCATAATAGCATGTGCTATCATCAGTTTCAGCACAGAAAACCTAAAGTCTACGAAAGTCTATTCAATTCTTCCCGTGTTAGATATGTCAATGACGAATAAATATTAAAAATATTTTCCTATTTTCCCTCCTACATATTTTGTTTATTAAAATATAATTTTAATGAGATAATATTATTTTCAAGAATAATTTATTATAGTTGAAAATTAAACAGAAAATCAAATAAATTTATGAATTTAATTAAAATGGAATAAATCAGCTGCATCTCAAGTGTATTCAATTAAAAAAATAGAACTCCATTCAATTCCTCAATGAATTCAAAGAACTTTATATTATTGTATCTTTTGTATGGGAGCGCTCTGATTCAAGAGTTATAAGCTACACGAAATTTTATAAAGTAGATATTTTAAGTCTTGGAATTTGCGTACAGCATATCTCACTGCTGAGAAGTGCTGAGTCGATGATCAATGTATTGAATCTGGGATTTCAAAAGCCACGATTTTTGAAACTCTCCAATTACTATTTTAACCAATCACCTAATTTAATTAAATTTCCTGTTTTAAAGAACAAATAGAATAGAAGCCACCCTATAAAAAGTTGAAGAAAGAATTCAAACGCAAATAACACTCGTCATGATGCTCCATAATAAGCTTATATTTATAGGCTAACTCAGAATACTATCTTAACTTTATCATAAAATTTAAACAAGAATTTCTAAGATTTATAGTAAATCCTTTATGCCATATATTTGACGCTTTAAAAAATTCTTGTCATAATCATACTTTTCAGAGCTATCAACATAGCTAAATGAAAGAATTTTATAGAGAATAAAAACCATCTAAGCAAAAGGTAAAACATATATGAACCTTAATAGAACATTGACTAAATATTGACACTCTACCTTATCTCGCACATAACTTTGTCTTCTCTTCTTCCACTCTCTTACAACTACTCACTATTAAATCCTCTGTATCGATAGCTTAATCATGCATCAAGTGATAGAGCAGCAGCTTCTTATAGTGTCCCTTAACTAAGTTCCAGTAAAAACTCAATGCCGTTGAACTCTGGCGAGTATGGAACATTAAAAACAGGAGTGATGTTCAACTCAGCGTATGCCTTCTTTCGCTTCCTTTGTCTTGTGTACGCTGAGGTTGTCAACGAGTAGAACGATCTCACCGTCTGTGATCTTCTTGCTTCTTAAGGAACGCAACATAATGCTCTCGCTTGATAGAGCGAGGATGAAGGACATAAGCTTCTAAGCCTGAGTCTTCGCTGATTCCTGCAAGTAACGCACTTGTAGTTATATTTACTTTCTACTCGTAAACTTCTATGTTATCGTGCTTCTTTACCAACTCTTCTTCATGAAGGTGTTGTGTGTGAACACAGCTGAGTCAGCACATACAAACTTCACGCTATCCCTCTCACACCTGATCAGTGTAAATATATTTCATTATAATAAATTGGCTTAGTGAAGTCTATAACGCGCTTCACTCGATTCTCAGTTTTGTACGTTATGCCATTTCAACGATAGATGTTTGCTACAGTTTACCGAGAGATCTTGAGATTAGGAAACTATCTATGGAAGATCTTCGCGCGCTACTCCAAACTAAAGTGCGCTTAGTGGCGAAGAGTTTGAGGATCAATCAAATAATTGATGTGCACATCTTGAAACTTAGAAGTGCGATGAGGAACAGCTGCAACTCCTAACTTTCTCATCTGCAAAGCAACTTTCGAGAGTATAGTGCGCGCTTGCACACTCAATATTTTTGCGATGAAATTGATTTTGAGAACTGGCTATTAATACTGATATGGGTGACTACATCCATACTTTACAGTAAAATGAAACTGAGATAGGATGTGTAGTTAAATTTAGTAATTTCGCGTGTGATTCGGATTATTTTAAGTATAAATAAATAGATGAATTGTACACAACTTATTTTCACTTTATTATAATATTTTGGTGTTTTTAAAGTCTAGTCAAGATCTTTTATAGTGCAATCTAATTAGGCATTTTTAATTTTTTAAAAGTATAATCAATATATTAAACTACCAACTATATATGATATATTAAATATTAGCCAATGAAACATCTTATTTTATCTATCTATCTATCTCTATCTATCTATCTATCTATCTATCTATCTATCTATCTATCTATCTATCTATCTATCTATCTATCTATCTATCTATCTATCTATCTATCTATCTATCTATGTATCACACTTATCAAGAATTAAGACTTTGAACTAGATCTAATTTCTACAACCATTTTATCAAAACACTTATTTGATTTTATTTTGATAAATTAAAAGTTTTTCTAAATTTTGGATCAATAATTAATGTAAATGGCCATTGATATTAAGAATATATTACTCTAGATAACCGTGGATTAAATAAAACTAAGTAAGGTAAATATTTTTAATCCATTGATGAATTGAAAAATAAATCAATAACTATTTTCATTTCTGTGCTAGGATAGGACCTTGAGTTGTGCATTATTTGAATATTCGTAGCTCTATTGATAAATGCTGAAGGCTTGTAGCTCTTGAGAAGATTTTAAATCTATATGAAAGCTTTGCTGCTTACTAAGGCATTTTTCTTCGTTTTCTTATCCAAAGTTCTTGATTCGTTTGCACCTCTCTCAAGTTAATAGAGCTCTTACGCTACTTGGAGTAATATCAATGCTTTCTCATTTAATATCTCGTTCTGCTTGAAGCGCTTCACTTCTCAT
>JAJKFJ010021794.1:0-137831 GCA_027382625.1 Tetmemena sp. SeJ-2015 | reverse complement strand
ATTTTTCACAATTACCGATTTAAGTTCATTAAATCCAATGAAACCATTAACTGCAATTCCATTTGCTTAACTTTAATGTTATGATTAGAGTGAGATAAGGTTTTTATTGCTGTTGTTGTTATTGTTGACTTAACTAAAGTTAAACTTGATGCATTCGATGCCTTCGTTTTTCTTTTTTACCCCTGAAAAAAAGGTTTTAATTATTTTTCTCTTTAGGAAGGGGAAATTTTTAAAATGAGTTCTATTTTAAGAACCCCGGGGGGAAGCGTTTTTATTTTTTAAAACTTCTTTTTCCTAAGCAACAAAATTTTAAATTTGTCATAGGGTTTGAAAGCCAAATATAAATTTTGGGCTTTTAAAACAAAAGGAAAAAAGGATCAAGGTAAAGTTTAATTTTTTAAGGTAAAATAAAACCGGGAAAAAAATTTTTATCAATCTCTTTTCAAAGGAATTCTTTTAAGGGTTTTTTGGGTTTTTAAATAACCTTAAATGGAATTTAAAAATTTTTCGTATTTAAAAATTCCCCTTTAAATTTTGAATGGGGGTTTTAGAGAAAAGGGGTTTAAAAACCCATTTAAAGGAAATTTTAATATTTTGTAAGAACTCTTTTTAAAAGAATTTTTTTAAAAAAAAAAGAAAAGTTGGAAAAAGAAAATGTTGAAAGTGGCTCAAAGGGAGGGGGGGTACAATTTCCTTTAAAGATTTAAAGATCCAGTTTAAATGTTTTTTAAATTAAGGTTTTTAAAAATGGAGGGGGTTTTGGGGGGTTGGGAGGGATGGCCCTAAAAAAAGTTCTGAAAAAAAGTTGGGAGAGTTTTTTATTGGGGAAGTGAATTTTTGGGGGGATTGAGGAGCTATTTGTTTGGTTTTAAATCCATTTGGGGCAATTGAAAAACGAGGGGGGTAACAAATTTGTTAATGTTCCGGGGGGTTTTCCTTTTTATTTTAAAATTTTAATTTGGCATTTTTAACAAAACCTTCTTTTAAAGGGGGAAAAAGGTTTTTCAAAAAAATCTGGAGGACACTGAATCTTAACACTTTAGCTAGGGGTTAGAAGACGAAGAAGACGTAGAAGAGGAACTTTCGGATGGGGAAGAAGAAGAGGAGTCTGAGGAAGGTGAAGAATATGAGGAGAGTGAAGAGGGGGAAAGGGTTTGGGGGTGCTTCAGATGAAGATGTTTTAAAAAAACTTTTTTGAAAAAAATAAACAAAGGTATTTAAGACAGTGGACTTGAGGACCAAATTTAGTCTTCCCTGGAGATGGACGATGAGGAAGAGGAAGAATTTAAGCAGCAGCTTTGCCTCGTATCGGGTTAATAAGTGAATGGGAATTTATAAATCACAGAGCCAGATGACGAAGACTTATCTGACAGGGAGATGCTAAATGAGTTGCAGCTAGTTAAGGGCATTTCAGATAAAATTAACTCAGACACCGATCAATAGGAAGATGCTTCTGAGTTAAGGGAAATAGTCAAAGTTTACAACTAAAAGGAAGACTCAATTTGGCATAGAAAGCCACCCTAATCTCCAAGCCAAGTTCTAAAAGCTTAATTCTAATAACAAAAGCGAGAATCAAGCAGCTTTAAACCCTCAATCAAGAAGACTGGAATAATAAAGAATAATGAAAATATCATCTAAGCCAATGGTTAGCAGTTTAATCAACTTATATTGAAATTAGTTTAAATGATTTATCTGCAGTCTTTATCTTAAAACTTGAGCAATACAAGCTAGTAAAATATTTGTGGACTCTCGAGCATAGATTAGTTAGTGGATGAAGATGAAGATTACACCCAAGAAAGACTTTAGGAGGATCTGGAAGAGAGGAAGTTTCATAGGCACAACTTAATTCAATAAGCGAATACTTCTAAAATGATGGATGCTTATTAGAATCAGGGCTTTAACAGTGATATCATAATCAACAACTAGAGTATTTCCTAAATAAGAGGAGAAGATGTGCATTTCATCAACAATGATTCTTTGTCCTAAAATGGAAAGAAGTCATATTATGAGTTTAATTTGTTCTATTTTAATGGACTGGGCTATATAGGGATAGGAACAGGAATAACTTCAATATCAAACATCAACCAGACTAATGATGAGCAGTTGATGCGTAAGTAGAGTGCAATAAGCAGTGGGAACAGAGGAAACCTCGTGATTCAGGAAAACTTCATGATCAAAGATGAGTTCGTGCGGGATGCTCACATTTACCAACCTGATTTCTAAGTTGAGGATGGAGATGAGGATCTTTTAGAAGATGAGGATTCGGAGAGGTACACCTTCGGCTACGTCACTCCTAAGGAAGAAAATATTAACATGCTCTCTGCCGATCTAGGAGAAATCCAATAGCGAGTCACATTCTCACACAATAATGGAGAGTCCTCCCTCAGTCCTGTTAGAGCAACCAACAATGCAACTCTTATCATCCACAATACTAACATGGTAAAATAGTTTAGCAATAAACAAAAGGGGGAGAGACACAGCCACAATCCGAAGTTACATATGTAGCCAGAGCGAGTTCACATCTAAGTCCAATAGGAGTACTACGATATCAACTAAAACTCAAAGGATGCAATGAACCATCACAACGCTTTGAGCAGCTCCCTTTCAAATAGTAGTTAAACTCAAAACCCGCTGTATCTGGATATAAGCCCTGTCAGCTGCAATTAAAAGAAGGGCGTCAATTACGTGGGAGAAGGTATTAAGCTTAATCTGAATCAAGACTCGATCAGTTAGGATTAGCACTAGATAGTAGACTAGATGAATCAGCATGAATAAGAACAGTTGCATCAAAGATAAGATTCTATTGGGAGGGATGAGGAGGAGGTCATCAACACACTAAGAAATAGGTTTGATTTCTACCCTTCTATCCAAGAGTAAGATTCTTTAGATATGCAAGGCAAGTAATAAGCAGAGCAAATTTAACTACTATTTTTTCATTATAAAATTAGAGCAATTAGTCTAAAAACATAAGAAAGCTAACAAACTCAAAGATAATAAAAATATCAAAGGGTAAAATAATAAAGAGCAAGAAGAGCTGAGATACGCTCTACCACTTATGCGCCCATCATAGTACTCATACGAGCAGCAGCAGCTTATCCTCTCATCTTCCTTGCAATTTAATTAAGACTCCCTTGATAACGATTTATAAAATACTATAATTAATCAAGATTATCTTAGACGATCAACTAGTTTCAGATCTACAAGATAACAAAGCCGCTTACTAGTAATTGCTCAGGCAACTTAACTTTTCTAATAATCCATCAGCTTTCAATCCTCAGATTCACGCCTCAGAAATTCAAAATGGGGGAAAATTAACTTTGACGGGACGGCCCCCTAAATAAACATCTACAATGATATGACTCAGCTTTCTCAAGTGTAGAAGTTATTCATAGATGATAAAGGACCTCAGAGCAAGTCTTTCACCACAACTGGAACAGCAAAAGTGAAGCTCAACCATCAGAGGCTATTACCTTAAAACTAACTCAAACTTAAACTAAATTAGCAGCAGCAGTAGATGCTCTTCAACAAAAATTTACTCGCTTCATTATTTTAATAACAATAATGACTTAGGAGCAGAGTAGAAGAAGTTCTTTATCAAAGGAGTAAAAAAATAATAAGCAATGACTGAGGCATAGATAACTCCATAGACCATTAGAAATGCAGCCATTCAAATGGGACTAGAAAGCAACAAAAAACCTCATCAAAAAAAGATAAGAGAGAGACAAGTGGCAGTGGAAGTCAAGATCAAGCATAATAGCTTTTATAATTCCAATAAAGGTAGAGCGTAGTAGATAAGAACTTATTTCAACCTAATGCTACAAACTAAAAGAAGCTCAACCTTAAGAATAAATTAAAGTTCACATTTAAGTATTGAAAATATCATGAATAAAAACTAGGTAATGAGGCAGAGCGTGAATCCAAACCACTTAGTTTCCTTCGAATCAATTAGCAAAGGGGACATTTATGGGGGAGCCCCTCAACCAAAGCACTAGTCTAATACCACTCAAAATAAGAAAGGCAAGCAACAAAATTAGAATTTCAACATGCAGCAATAACTGTCCAAAAATACTGCTTCTTCAATTGAGTACGCTGATGACCTAGTCATGCTTCATCAAAAATTTTAAAAAAAGTTATTTTGAAAAATTTAATTAGAAGAAAGAGGGAAGTCAAAATAGAAAGCAGTCAAAAGCAGATCAGAATTAAATGCAAAATCATAAGCTTATGACTCAAGCGATCTGTACCCCCATTGACACTAATGAAGTTGTTTATTTCAATACTATTTAATTAGTCTTCATTTTAATCTATTTTGAATACCAATAACAATCCAAACAGAAATCAAAGTGGAGTTCACCCTTTTAGCACTAAGACATCGGCTGCTCAAGGAGTTAACACAACTTCCAATCAAAATATCATTTCAAATTTTTAAATGGACGAAGATAGAATAACAGCAACCTAGGCGGTGGATCAATCGATGGCTAAAAGCTTATGTTCTTAGGGAATACTTGCAAGAACGGAACAAGCTCTCAGGCGAATTTGCTTGTAATGGCAGATATTCTTCCTCAAGCCAACCAATAGAAGAAATTTAACTTGTGTGATTATAATGTGTTACCAGCTTTTTACGAATAGAAAGTTCAACGATTTCTATAGTACTAAAAATATGACCACTAGTGAAAAGAGACCGCTGCAACCCAAATCTGAATAGGAAAAGAGGAGACAAGCCAACATTTCTAAGAATCAAAAGCAGCCCGAAAACAACTATCATCAGTTTGTAGATGCAAACTCACTTTAAAATTTTATATATTTCTTGAAAACAAGCATGGAGGAGTAAATAGCGCAACTTCAAAAAATACCAGCTCAAAAACTTTAAACCAGATCACTCAAAGCCCTATGAGACTGCTTTATATAGATATTTAACTTTTACGAATTTAAAGTAGAGTCTGACAAAAGTAAATAAGCAAGGCTTTTTCAACGCAATTCTTAATGGAGCTGCTCAAGGGAATTCAAATCATTTAGTTGCTGCAGCAGGTCTCCATTAAAATAACTTCAATTTACCTACTCATATGCCTATCTCCAAGAAGGATTTGAACATGTACATGAAGAACTAAATACTCTCGAGTAGGTATGCAACAACTTCAGCTACATAAAATTTACCTTTCAACAATCTTTTCAAGCAGGCAGCTGATTAAAATGACAACGAAGGTGCTCTTGTAGGTATGCTAAATTAAAAAGCTCCCAAAACTTCTCAAACTCAAAAGAAGTTAAGAACATATCCCTATTTTTCTAATAATAAGTAGAAACGTAGGTCCAACAAATTCCAAGCCAATAACACGAAGGGAAGCAATATAGCGCAGATGCTTGAGTAAGCAGCCAGAGAGGGAAGTCAAAATCTAGCAGGCAACTTGAATGCAGGTGCTTAGCACACCTAGTCAGTTCAGAGCACAACTCATAGTAAAGGCGGTTTATTTCTTCAAGACTTTTCATCTACTGTAACAAGTGGAGGAGCTCTTGGTGCAACTGGAACCATCACAGGAAAGCGGATGTCAAAAGCAGGTAAGGGCAAAGCAAGTGGACTTAAGAAATCCGGAAAGAAGGAAAGCAATCAAGGTAAAAAGATATCTACTCATTTGGCTCAATAGCAACAACTCTAATAAGACTACTATCATCCTATATTTTTGAAATACTATAATTCTCTTTTTTTACACTATCATCAGTAGAGTCTGAATGAGTAGAGCAATCTACAACAGTAATATCAAAGCTACATTAACAATATCGCTTGCAACTCAATGAATTTCAGCAACGACTATTCCATACCATATATATTATGATGGAGATAGTCTCTTAAATATACCTTCAATTATGGGTGGGCTAGGAGGCATTAGCAATATTTTATCCTAATAGCCATAACAACTTGAAACATCTCAGCCTTCTTTGAGTAAACAGCAATCTCTTTCAATAAACAACTCAAGATAGAATGGTTAAACTCAGAAAGCAAGTTCTTATCATCAAGCAAATAAGTCCTCCTAAAATGCGATTTAGTATCTGTCAATGCAAGATTAGACTAACATTTTGAGCTCTCTGTAGTTCTAAGGAGCGAATAACTTCTCTTAGATTAATCAAATGAATGCGATAGGAGGGATAAATTCTTCCACTGGAAACACCATGATTCAACCTTAAATGATGATGGACTAATCTAGCTCTAACCTCAATATGGGAAATAACTTCTTTGGTCAAAGCACCTTGCTTTAAGCTGAGATGAGTACCACTTGCATTTCAAATGGAAACAACGGTACCATGAATCACACTACAGTGAATCCAACTCAAATAGTGAGATCTAAGCTCACAAAGCAGCAGCAACTATAACAGAAGTAACTGTTGATGCAGCAATAACATTTAAGCTAGATGGATAATCAACAAGTGAATCAAACTCTACCTCTGTAGCGCAAATAGCCACTTATGATAGTCAATCAAGCTGAGATGAAGAGACAGCCTAAGAACTTTAACACTATGACCATTACTAATAATGAAGATCCACAAACATTTGTCTCTTAGTAGCAGGCCTTTAATTAATAGTTTCAGCAGCAGAACAATTAGAACCAATTTCAATCCATGTCTTAAGAAGATAAGATGAAATTGCTTTAAAATTTGAACAACTAGAGTCTTAATATTTCCTCCGCCACTTAATCTTAGAACAACACAAATCTAAGCAACCTTACTTCAATCGCAGCGAATAAAAAGGCTTCTAAGAAGCAGATGCTTGTTGATATTGTGCTTTCAAAGCAGAATTCACTGTAGCAGTAATAGATGCAATTGCAAAGGCAAGTTCAGCAAGCTGCTCTCATGAATCTTTCGCAAACTAACTAGTTCAACATGCAATAGGATGCAGTCAGTGAAAATCTTTATCAAACATAGACTAGAACAAATCATTTTTGCATTAATCACGCCTTGTTTTTTTAATAAATCATTTTTGCATTAATCACGCCTTGTTTTTTTAATAAATATACCTTAGAGAGTGAATAACAGCATAGAGGAAGTATCACTTTTCAATCTCCTCAAAAGCTTAGGAGGAGGTGTCGGGAATGGTTAGCTTAAAGCAGAATAGAATCTGAGCCAAACGGGGTAGATCCAACTAGCTTATAGTTAAGAGGAGCACTCTCTCGAGCATTTGAAGAAAGGTAAGAAGAAGTCGAGAGATAGTTAGGAGCCTGGTTCTCATAAAAACTAGATCGAAGGAAAGAAATAGCCAAAGATAAAAGCTGAAGCAGTTAAAAAGAACTAATAGATACTCAGTCAAGTTAGGCAGTAAAGCAATCATAGCGTGAGATCGAACAGCATAACTGCCAACAATCTTCGAATTTATTAAGATGAATTTTTAGTTGATCGCTTCCAATGAATGGTATAACTGCTAGTAATTGGCAGAGTAACAATTTCAATAAAGGATAGGGTGGTGTTGCTATGAAGGGTGGAATTAATGGAATGAATAGTTAGTCTGTATAAGCAGCTTCTTTAGAGAGGAATTCTTAGGCTCCCTTGTTTCAAAAGCATAGCAGTGTAATTAAAATTATGAGATGCTCTTTAATCTCAGTGTGAAAGATGCAGAGACTGGATATTAACTAAGCTTTGTTAATAAGAACAGCCTTATTTCCAAGGGACCTCACTCAAGTCAATTCTCTTTCAGCCAGCAAAAGAATATTCCTGACTTGGGTCTAGGCTCTCATCAGATTTTGTAAAGCATGGATGCCTAGGATAAATCTTAATAAATATTCTTCTTTCTATGAGTAAGAAGAAATCTTATAAGTAGATGGCGTCTGAGTAGCTTATTAGAAATTAAGCTTTCACTCAGACTGTGTAGCTACTTACCCAAAACTAGAGGCCTCAAAATATGGGCAGTCTGATGAATCAGAGCTCGGGTGTTTCGACCATCAAGAATTCTCAAGCCTAGCCTGTGAGGAAAGCAAGCAACCCAGAGAAGCGAACTCGAAGCTCCAGCAAGTCTTAAGGATAAGCTGTAGGCTCAACAAATCAAGGCTTAGCTACTAACCCTTCCCTTAAAACCTTAGAACTGCTAAAGCAATTGCCCGCTTAAGTCTTACAAGACAATAGCCACCCCTAGGCATTTGCTTCAATGAAAAATTAGTTAATTCCTAACTAGTAAACTCTCCAAGGAAAGTAGTATTTGCTAAATTAGCAGCACATGCTTAATCAAATCCAATCGAATGGCTAAATTTCAACTTCAGCTATTAAGCAACTCCAAAAGCAGCAGCAATTGGCTGCTAACATAGCAAGAGGCGTATAGAACGCTTCTCAAGTTTCAAAGCAAAACTCTATCAAAACTTCTTTTGTCCAGGGAGTTCGGGATCTCCCTAATTTATATATACTCAAAAGGCTTCAAGAGATTGCGAATCAGTTTCTAAAGGAAAAAGACACTGATCGCCTCAAATTAAAGAAGGCTCTAGAAGATTAAGCATTCTCTTCATTTCATAATATTAAAGTTCAGTGACTCACTCTCAGGAGCAACTACCCCTTGCTATACTTAGAGGTAAAGCAGGGGAGCAAGAATCCCTCTTTAGTGATTTAAGTCACAAAGCTCTGGAGCATTTAGCTACTGACGAGAAGTAGAAGCATCCTAAGAAAGAGAGTCACAATCATAAACAGAAATCATAACAAAAGTAATAGTAGGTAAAAGGAAATTCAAAATATGAGTTAATATGATATTCGCCGATATTATTTCGTGTAATTTATTGGAGTTTGTTTACAAATTGTATTTATATATTGAAGGAGGGTAGACGGCGGTACAGCATAATTCTCACATGACCAACTAGTAAATCGTGTAAGTTTAGAAGCCTCATCACCCTACTTAGGCTCACAACTTGAGCATCGGAACAGGCAACCTCGGTTTCTCGAATGAGCTGAACAAGCTCTATGGCACTGGCAAAGTCATGATGAGTTAGGTAACTTCACCACTTCGCCCTCTAATGAATGGTGGATAATCAGTTAACTAAAATGGATATTTGAAAGATGGCCTACTCGGAAATCAAGCCATGAGTTTCAGCCACCCCCCGAATGATAAAAGATAACAGTGAAAATGCAGTATTATAAGCACTCACCTAGATATACTCAATAAATCAATTTAATATTATTTTTAGCCCCTTTCTCTAAACATTTCTCTTATTAAGCTGAGAAATAACCTTTTTCGAGGCTGCCTAAAATGAATGATAGATTAATAAATTAATAATTTAATTATTACTGTAGTTTAACTATTGCAAGGCTTACTATATAATGCCTTGATCTTACTATTACTCGAGAATCTCAAAGATCTAGGATATACTTTAGAGGCTCTTTAGTCTTAGCTATTATTGAAGTCAGTTGATTCCAAGAGAAATTCTTGTATACACTCTTTAGGAATCTATTTTAAACTAAGTCGACTAATATGATGATAGTATAATCTTTAAGCTGCTAAAGTCCTTGCCTTCTGTTTGTTATAGTCTGAGTATTCAGCTTTATAGGAATCATATCCCTTTAGTTCAAACTTGACTGTGAAAATGGACACGTTTCTCTTTACATCCTTATTCTCAGAGATACTTTCCTAGATGCTCAAGTTCTTGTGTTTGCCTTAAAGTGACAAAGAATAATTAATTAATTGTGACGTAATGATAGTCAAGGGAGAATATTTGCTGCAGAGGTGTTTCTTGGTGTACATAAGCTGTGGGTCATCTATTTCAGCATCTAATGCCTGGCTGTCGTCAATTTACTCACTGCTCTCACTCTCTTCTTAATTTAAGGGAAGCTGCTTTATCTTTTACTCCTCCTCTTCTTTCCTTTGGAAGGCTGCTACATCTTCTAAAGTCATATAGTCCTTATTGGGTGATTTTAATTAAGTCTCTATCAGAGGTTTAGATTATTAGGGACTGCTTGCTAAGTTGCTTAACTAATGCATTTTATTAGGATTGACTTCTGTCTTTGAGTTTTATTCTTTGTAAAATTATATGAATGTGTGTATAATTCTGAGTAAGTTGATTGGTTTTTGTCTGTTCTACTTTCTGGGTTTAATCTTTTTGGTTTAATCTACTAGTTTTGCTTTTAAGGATGTTAGTTTGCTAGCTTCTTCTAAAATAAAGTATGTGTGCATCACTCACTCTAAAATAAATTGTAATATGAAAACTTCGCCAGCCTGAGTTCCTTCTCACCAATTTCAAATCCAAAGCCAGTGTCTTCTGGCTCCTAGTTTGCATGGTATTATTCATCCACCACCATCTTCTCTACTTCTTAGTTGCTTGCCACCTAAGTTTCAGCCTCTTGCTCCCCATACCTAGACCTCCATTCCTCGTAAAGAGAGGGACAAACGTTTATCAGAGTTTGTATCGCAGCCAAATTTTTAGCTGCCTTCTTATTTTGAGCTGCTGCTCTACCTAGTGGTCGCCCGTTTATTATAACTGTGCAAAGCTGCCTTATCTCCAAAGCTTAAACATCATTAATGGAAAATAAAATTTTAGCTTCATGGTTTCGGAAACTAAAAAAGAATTTTATATAACATATATTTTTTTTACTCCTCTTTTATATAGGGAATGCTCTAGAAGTACTTTCCAGCTACTTCATTCACCAACGACATGGGCTCAGAGAAATCCCCTGAAAACTCATACAGTTAGGCATTCATAATCAATTAGCATTAATTTAAATCACTCCACTTTAAGAATTGAATTAATCTTCACATTGATTCGCTCCAGTTCCTTCTATAGCTCTTCTTTGAGTTTCTGATTTTCGTTTTGAATGATTTCCTATCTCTGCTTAATAAAAAGAGGAAATAATTTGAATACTTCACAGTATCGTTATTGTCAAAAATGTCTTGGGTCTTTGGATTAATGTTGAGAGAGCGCTTTAATTTCTCAATTTACTGCTGCATTAAAGACCATTATAAACTACACACACTTAAAAAAAAACAATGCTGAACTAAAGTATAGTCTATTTTCATTCCGAGTATTCCATTCTAAAGAAAGCAATAAATAAACTGCTGCAAAGACCATTTGATGACTTGATGCTCTCAGAACAGAAATTAGAGGCCCAATGCAACAAATAATCTCTTTAATTCCAACTAATACTCCTGTAAGGATAAACTTACCATAACATCCTCCATTTTCTCAATAGCAAAGACAGGTGCAAAGGAGCAAATATTCTGCTTCACGTTCACATAAATGCGAGTTTGCTTGTCTATAAATTAATGAGGAACGTTAAAAGGAAGGTGAATGCTCTTACTTAGCATGAATTTGTACCAATCAGCTGGTAAAGGTGTGTCTTCTAGCATTAGGTCTTCGTCAAAATTTATTATCTACTATAACTTATACAAATCAATTTAGCTGGGATTTTACGAATCAGAATTTACAACTACTTCTCTAAGAAAGAGATCAAAGAGAGATCAATGATAATGAGTTAACTAAGCAAATTCATGAAAAACGACTCAATTAATTGACATATCTGGCAGTCCTCCTGCTTTATAAAAAGCTCTGACTCTCAATGCGTATACTCCGTGCCCCTTGATCTTAGGAACGGTGAAAATCTTCTAGTCGTAAGGACCATGGGATTTGTGCAGCCAAAGATCTCTGATAGAATAATACATCGCATCGGTAAGTGGGGCTCCAAGAACTGTCTCTATATCGAAAGAGAACTAGCCATAGTCCAACTCTCTCCAGTTTAATCTTAAAACTAAGACTTAAAAAAGTTTACAATAAGGACTGCTTTGTCGCCGTTGAACATGGGACACACATACACTTGGGGTCTTCTCAAGATAGCTTCTTCCATTCCACAGTTTAATATTAATAGTTTCATTTATTTATTTAAGTATTATCTTAGTTGATCACACAAAAAGCCTGAAGGCCTAGAATGTCCTGGTTCACTGCTATGATCTCAGTGTTCTTGAGAATCTCTAAACTCTCATTTCTGATGTTTTAGAGGTCGTTACCCATGATTAGAGGTCCCTTTGCGAAGGCCCACAGAGAGAAGTGAGTCTGTTCCTCGGTTTCAGTCATTCCATTATTTCCGATCTGTAGCATGTCTGGGTCATTCAAAGTTATAACTAATAACTTTCATTCCAGTGGCCAGGGCCAGCATGCTCTGCAAACTTCTGGTTCTGGACGAAGTTGTACTCGACTGAGTTGAAGTTGTTCTAGATGTCTTGGGTAGTTCTCCAGCTGTTGCCTACTTCTTTGCCCCAGACAGGTGCGTCCTCATCACCCCAATTGCAGATCGAGAAGAAGATAGAAGATTAAGTAGGGTAGATATATAAGTAGTTTTTTTGAGATAGATCTGCCAGTCTTTGCGAGTTCATCACTCATCTTCTTGAAGCGAGGATAGTTAGGCTCACCCCCGTGGTTACAGTTGTCGTACTTGATGTAGTCCACTTCCCAAGAAGCGAAATCTTTAGCATCAATCTCTTCGTGACCCATGCTGCCCTCTCTGTGCTCGCATGAGAAGTGACCTGCTGAGGAGTACAATCCAAACTTCAAACCCTTAGAGTGGATGTAGTCAGAGAGTGCCTTCATACCAGAAGGGAAAGCCTTAGGGTCCACAATTAAGCACCCATTCTCTATATATTTAAAGCGTAATTTTTTAAGTGAATGATATGGCCATCCTTGTCTCTTCCCTCCAAAGCCCAGCAGTCATCAACATTTACGTATTTGTACCCGACCTTGTCCAGTCCAAGACTTACAATCTAGTCTGCAGTCTCCTTTATCAGTTGCTCGTTGATTTTGCATCCAAACTTGTTCCAAGTGTTCCATCCCATTTGAGGGCTTCTTCCCAGGCCATTCTCCAGTCCAAGAGCAGAGCCAGCCACTAAGCTACTAGAGTCACAATTTTCTAGAAGGACGCTTTGTTTTGAGAGCGATTTGTCATCTTAAATATCTTTAAATTAAATTTGAATTCAAGCATTCAATTTGCTTCATACTTTGATAAAGCGTCTCTATCTAACTGTAATGAAATCAATTTTGAAATGAGAATTGAGTCTTAACTTGCAAGTCCTCGTTCAATACTCTGCTCTTCTTCTGTTTTCTTTATTAGTTGATCTTTGCAGCCGCAGCCTCAAGTTCTTTAGACAGCTTGCGCTATTGCTGCTTGATATCTAACTTAAAGGCTGCGTCAGGGCTCTGCACAGCACTGGATGTAGCAAAGCCTTGAATCTAAGAAGATAGTCCATCTCCATCGCCTTAGCTGCTTAGGAGTTTTCTGTCCATAGTTTACGAAGCTCCTCTATTCAGTGTTTGCTCTTGCAATTACTCAGTTATCTTAGCCAGTTTGTCAAGTTTATGTTATAGTCCAAAGCTCATATGCTTGTTGCTAAATTGCTTAGTTGGTACTGAAGCACTGGCTGGGGTCACCAGAGCTGAATTACTTTGCATTTGAGATCTAGAATAGTAATGCTTGGCTGTATTAAGGTGAAGATGTGAGGGCATATTTGAATTAAGAAGATAGTTTGTAGGTGGAAATAGCCCTCCACTCTTTTGATTAGTAGAAATATTTTGAGAAGAGTTTGTGGTAGCATTCGTTATTCTTGTTCTTGAGTGAGGCAGTGGTTTTCCAAGAACAAAGGAAGTGTTTAGAGGAGGATTTGAAAAGGTTTGAATCATGGGTCCACTCAAGTTGAAGCTACTAGATCCGAGATTGGCCTCTTGCTCTTGTATATGAAACTATAAAATGTATCTCGTCGATTTGATTAGAGATATTGATATCCATCTATGTGCGAGGAGATATCTGTTGCGTTCTCAGCCCTCCTTTAGGCAATTTCACAGTATCCTCTAGGATATTTGTGAATCCCTCGTTTTGATTTTGGTCTTTTAATTTATCCAAGCCGACTCCTATTCTTAAATCTGACCTCCTATACTTTTGAGCTAGTAGATTCTTTTGGAAGGTACTAAGTTCTCTTTGAATGAGCTTTTCGAATATCTCTCTCAGATACTTATGTTTAGTTTGTGTGAACAGCTTATAGCAATAGCTCTGATAGTCTTTTTGCATTTGCCTCATTTCCTTAAATTAATAGTATATGAAAATATGGATGGAAAGAATAGTCCTTGATCTGTAAATGAAGTCCCTTGTACTTTACTATCTTATCTTCGCCCTTGAAATGAGAAACATCCTCCTCTCCCAACTATTTCTAGTGGCCTCCTCTGAATTTCTTGCTCTAAGAATGCTATCTTCTCGCGCCTGCAGTTTCAAGTTTTCTCTGAACAAGATCTTTGGCTAAATCAGTTGAATTTTCCTGACTTGCTTAGAACTATTGCAGGCTTTATTGAACCTTATTCGTAGCTAATCCAGTAAGTAGATGGCCGGAGAGTTGATTAGAATCAGTCCCTGGTTGCTTTTAGGTTGAGTAAGTGACTACAGGTAGAGTTGACTCATTAAAAGCCTTGAGCTGAAGTAGTTTTTGCCTCAGTAGTTCAATTTCGTTTTGCAGAGCATCTTTCGAGTGAATGTTGACATCATTTATAGCGTATACATAGCAACACTAAAATTAAGATTAATTCAGGATTGTAACTTACTATCTGGAAAAGAGTTTAGAACTTGCTTTCAAAGTCCTCGAGTGCATTCTACACCATAATCTGTGGCTTTAGGAGATTGGCATCCTTCTTTGAGATATAGTCCTGTAGCTCCATCTATAAAACTGTAATTTCAAAGCAATCTTATAAACACTTATGACAAATTTGCTCTTCAGCCTTTTTGAACCTTGTCTCTATCTTAGTTTCTGCCCTTCTAATCTCATCCTCAACTTTCTGAGCAAACTATTCTTGAGCCCCCTTCATAGTGAGTGCGAAATCATCCTTCAGCTGCTCAATTCTATTGTCTATCATGCTTTCTATATCACTCATCTCAACTCCAAACTCGTCCTCAAACATGTCTCCTCCTGGGGGGAGTCCAGGTGATAAGTCCTTGGAATGCTAGGACAGTTGTCTTTTACTTCTTTACTGCAGATTCATAAGGCCTGAGAAAGCTAGAGGATTGGACGGCTTACCCTCTGGAGTCTGAGGCTTTCCGTCGTCATTGTTGACTGGAGTGAGAGACTGTTCTGCATCTTAATCTTCCTCCTTTATGTCCATAACTAAGTTTGGCTTTCTAGAGAGTTTGTTCTATACTCTCGGAGTGAGGTTACCTCCCTCCTATCTAGAAGAGGTAGGAACTGACAACTCCTTTCCAAATGATAATCCAAGAGTGGACTTCTTGAGCTTTTCAACTGGAGGAGGAGAGTCCTTGCTGTTCTCCTTCTCAGTGTCGTCCTCCAGCAAAGTGAAGTTCCAACTAATTTATAAGTCTGATATTATAATATTCCTTGAGTTTTGTCTCCTGAACATTTCAAGGTGAGGCATTTCCCCGGGGAAGCCACTGAACTTTGATGATATAGATATACTGGCTCTAGGCCCCAATCGTTTGGAAGATCTCTGAGCAGCAGCCTGGGCTTTCTTTATTTTCTCAGCCTCGTTTTTGGCATCCAAAAAGAAGGGATCCATCTGAACTGATTGTACACCTTATAATAATGATTACTTGTTTGAACTTTGATGTAGATCTCTCGCATCTGAGAAAGTAGGTCAGGTTGTCCCTAGTCTGCGAATATGACCTCATTCTGGGACTTGAAGAAATTATTCTCGAACTCCCTGTAGCGCGCCATCTTGGCGTCTCTCTTGTTAAACATGGACAGGATGGACTGGGAGATCTGGTTCTAGATTTTGACAGGCTGGTACTTGTCAATGAAATTCTCCAAACCCTGTTGAAGTGGATCTTGTACATCTCGGTGGTGTGGCTTAGCTTTCCCTATCTGCTCCCATACCTTCTACCCGTCTTCTTCATGCTTAGACACCTTTCCAGCTTCTACTTTTCCAGCATGCACACCTGCTCACTCAGCATGTTTATCTAATCCTCAGTTGCCTCCTCTAACCCTTCTAGCTTCTTGATTGCAGAATTGTGCATGTCTACCAGTGGGTGGTAGAGTATTAAAGTAACATGCAGAACATAAATGAATGACTTGATAAGTTTACTTGGCCTGCTGCTCCTTAAGCTTCTCAAGGATTGAGTCTAGTCGGTTGACATAGTGCGAGGATTTGGTTTCGTGCTCGTTGACCTTAAGCAGAACTCGTCCCTTTGCTTCATCTGGGACTGAGTGAGCTAGAGTGTACTCTTGAACAGCTTGCCAGAGTCCTCTATAAGGTTGTCGATCTGCTTCTGCATAATCTTCTCGCGGTCGTTGATGGACTGGATCTGGCGGTTGACTTCAGCCAGTCTGTCGTCTGTGTGCTGCTTCTCTTGCAGGCGAAGGATCTCATGCTCCCTTACCGTATCCTTGATCTCCTGGAAGATTGGGACACTCTCAGCATTCCTGAGGACTATGTTCTCCAGATAAGCCAGTCGGTCCTCCTGAGAGTCAATCATGATGCGGAAGTTATTAGTTCTCTCTCTGTCCTCATGAGAGCGGGCGATTGTGGGTTCGAGCAGGTCTCGCACTATTTTCCTCATCTCAGTCTCAAACTGAAACCAGTCCAGCTCAGCAGAAGCCGCTATAGTAGAGTTAAGATAGTAAGATATATAAATAGAGTGATGGATGGGTTGATAATGGCTTACTGATTTTTTCTTCTTCATAGATCATTTTGTTTGCTAATTCGTGAGAAGAGTTAATTTAATTAATTTCTAAATCATGATAATTGCTAATGTTTAAATATCAAGATAATCACTCTCAAACAATATTGTTTTCACTGAAATATTGAAGGAGCCACTGGATAGGTAAAGAACTTAAAGACGTTGATGGAAGCCTCTCTCCAAGAAACTCTCTCTGCTAGTGCGTCCTCTTGGCCGCTGTTGGCAGCTGCTCTCCTGCGACTGACGTTCTCCTTCTCAGTCCAACCGCGAGTAATAAGGTAGCCGTACCTCACAACTAACTGCCATCCACTAAAATAATGGAATTAACAGAAGCAGTATTCTCACATTAAGATGTAGAGTAGAGCTATATAGCCAATTTTAAACCCCTGGAATTGGGGATAAGGTAAGTGCCCTTTTTCAAATCTGACTAGGTAAATGAAAGCTCCAAAAGCGATGAATGCTGACAATACACCCTGAAAAATTTAAAATTTATAAAAAAATAGGGTTATTAATCTTAAAAAAAAAAATTAAACTAGTATACGATTCTGTTTGGAAGAAGAATGTTATCTCTTGTGAAGGTGTAGGCAAAAGGAGTAGACATAAACAGGATGAAAATGAAGCCACGTTATCTGCTCTCCACATCAGTTATAAGTCCATACTCGTATGCCCCCACATAGAATAGAAACACTGAAATCACTGCAAGTAAGCTCATCAACTAAGACAAGAATATGAACAGCACAAACGATCTCATGTTCCTAAAGCCAATGCAGTTGTTCATAAAAGTGCAGTGACTAATCAGGGATTCAATATTAGCTAAAAGATTCTTACTGGTCAAAACTTTGCACGCAGTTATCACAAATTCCACAATGAGAGGCTTTGGGAGGTCTAATGATAAAGCATGTTTGGCAAAACCTAGGTCTACACGAATGGTTATTAGAATATCTTTGAGTAATTTTTACTTGTAGATAAGTGAATTCCTGTAGAAATAATCACCCTAAAATTTTATTGTTTAAAGTAAATTCAAAAAGCATACATTATCAAACTGCCCCTCTTAAACTTCTGGGAATGGCTACTCCCTCGGAATCATGCCAGGGTCAGAAAACTAAACCACCAAGAGTAGAGAGTAGCAAATTATCAGTAGACAGAGTACTAAAGTTACAAGTTAAGATAAACTTATCCTCTCCTACCTGAGTTAGCTAATAAGTTATGCTTGATGTCGCAAAGGAAGGGCTTAGCAAATATTATCCAGCACACGAGAGAGGACAGAAGCATAAAGTGAGTTATACCCACTGAAATGTTCTCACTAGCAGGGCCAGTTACAAGCATGCTATAAAAGATAAGTGATGAATGATGGGATAGGAATTGATCTGTAAATACCCTTTTAAGCAAAACCTGCTTCTGCCTTTCCAAGATTTCCATAAATCTCTTCTCTGCTCTTAAATACTTTTAAACTCCAATAGAGTATTTACTTTGCGAGTCAATTTCATCAGGGACTGGATCTCCAGGGTACTCTCTCGGAAACTCCGAATGAATTTAGTTTCCAAATCTGTATTGATTTGCTTCTTAGTATTGGTAAGGATCCTCATCAGCTGAGGTTCTTTGAATATTTCTTCTTTCCATCACAAACTATTATAAACAATTTATATTCAATTATCATAATTCAATTAATCGTTTCTAAAAAGTTGGAGCAATATAAATTTACATTACTTTATGTTAAAGTTATTAGTTGGAGTATTAATTTGATAATAAAAAAAAATGGCGAATCCAAATTGAATCTTTTTCCAAAATAGTATTTTTCTAATAACTATAAAATGTATTTACACCAAGAGAATGAAATAATGAGAGAACTGCAAAAAAGAATTTTACTCATAGTTTGTAATAGAGAGAGAGAGCTATTTATGAAAATTGTAGTCATGATATTTTGATGTTTGTGGGATCGAGCACCTATTCTTTATTGATGACTCCTCTTATTGCTTTATCCTTGTCTACGTGCATATTGTTGAAGATGCGCTTGCCAGATGTGATTAAGAAGTACACTAGAATGCTCAGACCTGCTACACATAAATATGTATAATTCTTATATTGCAGTGACTATGCATGCGTTCCACAGAGTGTAAAGGATGAAACTTTTGAGAGCCGAGGAGATTATAATGCAAAATAGACCACCCATGAAGTAAGCCTACGTTATCTCTGACTTGTCTTCTAATACTTGTACTGCTTTCTCTGCAGATTAAAGCCCACCGGAACCTCGCAAGAACTTTCCAGGACCTAAAATTGGTAATTAAGAAGTGAATGTGAGAGAACAACTTACCAAAGACTGAGCAACAAGCAGCATTTAGGATGGCGCAAAGCTCTAAGCCCACAGCGCATGCAGTCACTGATAGATAGAGTATCTCCACCACCATAGGGAGTTGAAGCAGGAAAACTCATTTTCAATGAAGAGAAGCCAAAACCTGCCAACATAGCAGCGATTCCTATAAGCAATTGTAAGTTGATTCAACCCAAATGAATAAAGGTAGTTTCTATATTATCCCCATAACCATTCATATTTGAGGAACTCTTTGCTTTCTTGTATATAATCTTGACTAACCTGATATTGAGTTGTATAAATTAACGAAATAGTTGAGTTCTTTCTCTCTGATCTGAAGAGTCTGTATTTGAAACTCAGTTAGAGTCACATTCTTATCTGCTGATAGCATCTTTTATCTTTCAAAGTATTCTTAAGTATTTATTTCTTCGAGACTGTGTTTTCTTCTTCCCTGTTTTTAAAGTTTAATTTAATTCAAACTGAACTACAAACAATTAATATTACTTGCTTCTTACATTAATCACTTGAGTTATAATAATTATATTAGAGGCAGATAATGGACGACCAAAATATCATCCATCGCATGTTTGCGAAGGGAGATGCAATCAGAGGCACCTACAAAGATTAATCATTCAAATTAATTTATGAATGCTTTTTGTTTTGATAGATTTCGATTTCAAGGGACTAGACTAGAGCTAGCTAAAAACACTGTGGAAGTTAACTTTTTTCTCACGCACCAGAGAGAGAATAATTAAAAAGTTTAACTCTACTCAGATAGACTATGATGCTAAGATTGCTTTCCTAGATCAGCACTCTAAAAAAACTTGCTCATTTAGATTATATCCAATTATTTGACTCTATGAAATTAGGAAATAGCATTTTCTATGACTTGGAAGCATCAAGACAAGACTACATAACTAGCTTTGACTATATGCCAGTGTTCACCGTTATTTTTGGTAAGTCAACCCTTCAATTAGTTCTTGAATAGCTTTCCTTTAAATTATGAGCTGACAATTGGTATAGGCATTGGTTATTTCGTGGTGTTCGCCATGAAGACTCCTCTCTATAGCAAGCTTTACAAAGAGACTGCCTACTCTTTAATGCTTGGAGCAGCCACTGCCTACCCCTATGTCCATTATTACAAACGCAAGTACCTTTAAAAGGTGGATGAGATTTATGAAACACAGAAGAACAGGTTCGCAACCAACCCTATCCTCTCAACAATAAAGGAAGACTAGCAAATCATTAAGAACTTTGGCCTCCATAAATTCACTATTCTATACTCAATCTATCTTTTTACTATAATTCAATGAGCAGAATGACGACGAGTCAGAGGAAGATGAGATGGGAGAGGAACTTGGATTGGAAGAGCCAGGTATTTTCGATGGAGATGTAGATGACGACAGAAAGGAACTAAAGGATCGTATCCTCAGTCACTTCTACGGATGAAAAGCCCCTATCCTCCAAATATATGAATAAATAATTAAATTTCATGCTCATCCTATAAGGTTTAGCTAAAAATTGACATATTCCAAGTCTTTTCAATGTGTAAAGTTCTAGTTTAAAATCTTAGAATGATTGATAGAAGAAAAATAATACACAAACAGAAATGGGAAGCAGTGAAAGTTCAAACAAGGAGGCAATGGAAAAAATGAAAAGGTTCTAACAATAAACAGGGTAGAACCCTAATGCAGCTGGAAGGTAAATCAATATCCTTTAAATCTTTAAACATCAACTTATTCTGTGATTATAGAGTATACACCAACCAGAATCTTCCAATCCAAAATGAATCTAGAGTAAATGATCCTTGGTAGGCTTAACAAGAGCACAACCAAAGTAAAGCTGGATCTTAAGTGATCTAGAGATAGGCCCAGGAAGTTAGCAAACTGGAAAACTAAGTCTTTCTAGACAGAGACTCTTTGAAGTTTGTAAGCAGATTTGATTCTTCCTTTAGCCAAATTTTATAAAATTTGAGAAAGTTTTCCCTTGTTATGATCTCATCGAAATGATTATAGTTGAATCTGAACGCTTCTTCTTTGAACCAGTCAGCAGTAGATTCGTCAAGATGCACTTTGGAATTCTCCTTCACTTGTCACTAGAGCAGATGCGTGCTTAATGTTTTCTAAGGCTGTCAAGAGATCATTACCTAAGCCTAATAGCTTACAATCTATAGACATTAGGGTGATAGTAGAAATCAGAGTTAATGATAATCTGAAATAGCAAGTTAGAAGGAGCTCTTGGAGCAGGTGAAGGTTAACTCCATTTTTGTTTATAATTATTTTGAGATTTAATTAGATTTAATTATTCTAAGTGGTAGTGACTGCCACCTTTAATTAAAAAGTGGTCGATTAATATTCATGAAATTGGAGTGGCTGGCGATTAATTTTTAATGTGATCAGAGTGAAGAGTGGATGATGTTTTAATTAAAATTTCCCTGACTGGTATTCTAGCACTAATGCTGTAGTAAAACTACTACTTCCCCTCACAAAATCTTTCAGAGAAATATTTGGAAGCTATTATTAAGTTATTCTACTTCCACAATTAACTTCTATCTTAAGCTATAAGGATTGAATTGGTTAATCTGTTTTTATAAAGATAGGTGAACTAAAGATACAATCCTATTCCAAATACTCCTTTCGCCAGTAAACAAACTGTCACTCAAGTATATGAGGGACAAGGAAAGCACACTCTTTAGTCTGGACTTGTGATTATTGATTTCAATGACTTTGAAACTTTTATATCATAAAACATTAATTTTTGGACTTTGTGTATGATGGGAACGATTTCACAAGGGCAACTGTGACTTACTTCCCTCTCATAGCTCAGATGATTCATAAGTTTCTAATTCCTTATTACTATTATAATGAATGATAATAGACCCTGCTCCTAGTGGATTCAGCGATTACCAGTCCTTGTACTATCTTTAGCTGGCTTATCAGCCAAGTTCAAAAACCTGGCATCCTCAGATCATAAAGTAAAGGATGATCATCAACTAAAAGATCTACGATCTCACTGAGGCTTATGGACTCAACTCAAATAGAACTGACCAGGCTAATTCATCAATCTTAATAAGAGAGTGATTTTATTCAGTTGAGTGTGTGATATGCCTCAGTAATAGAAAGAATACACTCACTTTGCCTTGCAGACATGTCAGCTTGTGCGACTCATGTGCTCATGTAGTTTTCTAGAACGATAAGAAGTGCCCCATTTGCAGATAAAGTAAGAATATATTTTACATAATTTAACTCTTCTATAGAAATCTACGAACTTATCCCCTTCAAACTCAACGAATGATCAAAAGACAAGAGAGAAGAACTTTTATAAGTTAGAGTTTAAGAAATTAAGCTATATTTTACAAACTTCTTCTGCTTAAGAATATGAATCTCTGATTTTATAATAGTGGTCTCTAATTTATTAATTTCTTCACTCAGACTTGAATACAAAGTTAGGATCTAAATCATATCTCCTCATGAATCTGTCGTGCCATTTATCAAACACATTCATCGGCACCACAAGCACTCCATTCTTCCCTCCCTCATCCTATCATCATAATTTAATAAAAGTTCTTAATCTCTGGTTGAGTTAGATTTAATACTTTCTTGATACTTACTGTATTGAAACTCTGCATATAAAAGCATATTAAAGTTAAAAGGAATATAGTTGAAGAGGTTGATGGCAACTTTTTTGGCAAATTCTTTATTGAGATCTGTTTCCTGCTTGATTCTGATACAAGTGGCTATCTTCTCAACAGGCTCAATTGTTATTACTAGTTTCAGCTCCGGCAAATCAAATTCATAATTAAGATTATGATTTGAGTGGCAGCATGTTGACTGTAGGATTCAAAGCCCAGCCAGTATGGAAGATATCAGTTGGTCTTTCGTCTGCCACAGCTCCAATGAATTCCAGTCCATCATAGGGAGGAACTGAGAAGTACAACGAAGCTACATCAGTAAGATAAGTTTATCAAAAATATAATTCTGAAGGATAATGAATTATTCCTTTTTAACTTACCTGCCATCGTAGAATCTTAAAATGGTCTTGTCATTATCAGAGATAGCACATTTATAGACTTTGGATTGGGGATAGTGTGAATTAAAATTCATACTTATCTCATCAACAAGAGACTGAGAAACTTTAGATTAAAATACACTATGAAGTGAAGAGTATGAACCAAAGACACAGTTAGTTCATAACTCTCATCTATATCTGATGGTCTTGTCAGAGCCAGTCTTTCTCTTCTTTCTCTTTCTCTCAGCTAATTTAGTAGTCTTATTTTTCTTGCACTCGAGTACTTGCTCACTCTCTCCCTCAGACATTGCGAGTATTGACTCTTCAACAGTTGCACTCTCTTATTAAGCTAGATTGAATTAGAACGCTGTGAGTTCAAAGTTATTTAGGGTCTAAGCTTAGTAGAGTTAAGAAAAGGCTCTCTGTTGTTAAAGCATGAAGGGAGAGACCACTACTCTCGAATTTATAATGCTTCTTTGCAGAAGCAACTTGGACATTAGCATTCTTAATAATTATAATTTGCGACTACAAATAATTACTTAATCACATACAACTCTACTATCAAAAGTTATAACTAATTCCCCTTTAAATTATTAAACTTATAACTTTTTAATCTGCAACAATGAACCAACAAAGTAATTACTCTAAATACTGATTCATACTTAGTTTGGAATAGCTTTTCTTAGCCACAAGGAAATGTACTGCCCAACCCTTTTATTCAAGAGTAGCAGTAGTAGTAGCAGACTACTGAGTTTCAAGCTCCTCAGTAGCAACAGCAGTATACAAATATCTCTCATTAATGACCTATTTTGTAGAGTGTACTCAAACCCTTTTTCAAATGCCTCTCCTAACATAATTCAGACCGTTTCATATGAAAAAGGTAGAGTAATTTAAATATAATTCCGCAATGGTCTTAGAACAGCCCAAGTTTGAAAATGAGGTTAGACGAAGAGGAGAAACAGCGACAGAGGATGAACTTCATGAACACTGCAGGCACCCCAGCTGACTTTGTGAAGGTATTTAGTTGATTGCTGCTTAATATTTTAAAAGTCGATGAAAGACAAGATGGCTGACAGGATTGAAAGCCAAAGGAAGAGTCTGATTGAGAATCGGCGCTTTCATTTAGTCACTAGAAGCAGTAAGATTCAATTTAAGTACTAATGTAATTAGAGGTGAGGAGCATGGTTGATGATGCAATTGGAGAAGAAGTAAGAGAGTGGACAGCTGAGGAAATCGAACTTCACTTGAAAGAGTTTGAGCAGATTCAGCTTGAGTTGCAACGAGAGATAGCCCAAGAGCTCTATGCATCCACACTCTCCTCATATAATAGATCTTTATCCATATTCAGATTACACTCTACGATGAAGACTTCCAGGAGTAGAGCTACTACAGACAGTTGTAGAGTGAAACTGACATGCAAGTGTTTGCATACTTTGAGCAATAAAATGACCTCTATACTTGTGCCATCTGCAAGAACTTCGTTCACAGAGTCAACGGCACCAGGATCAAATGTGAACGCCCTGACTGCATCGATTTTCAATTATAAATTGTCGTAAAATATAGGTATATGTAATCTGCAATATAATACACATAGTATAGAATTCAATAATTGGATGTGCTAATGAATGATTTGGACTTTGGGACTCCTAAATTTAGTCTCGAGGAGATCATGAACTTGCTAGTGAGTGAAGTTATCGAGCACAGGGAGCAAATAGAGCAAGAGAGAAACCGTCTTTAAAGAGAGGCTCAGTTTGGAAACAACTTCAACATGATGAACTAGATGCAGTAGCTTCTTACTAAATTTATAAAGTTTTTTTCCTTTTAAGCAAAGAGGTTGCTCTGACATGACTCTCAAACTTGGTTTGGAAAACTTGACTGAGCTCTACCGTGAGCTTCTTGACGATGAGAAACTAGATGCTATTACAATTTGATTATATTAATATTTATTGCTTCTATGGACTGCACCTAGCAAGAACACGCTGAGAACATGCAGAGGGTAATTGATCAAAAGAAGTAGGGTGATGATAATATCCAACTTGGGATAAACGTGGTTTGCGAGTGTTGTGGCTTTTCCTCAATAGTTTAACTTCCAAGTTGAGTGGCTTTCTCCTCAAAATGTTTAGTATAAGATAATTATGAGCGGTAACAAGATATAATTAATTCAAGATAAGTTTATGCTTTATTTTTATTGGGACTTATATCTTAGTTATTAGTTTGTGAAGAGTAGAATATTTGTAAGGTGTCTAAAAATGAAAATGTAGTTATTTGTAAAACTAGTCTAAAGGAAAATCTAAATTTACAAACTATGAAGGAGCACTTATTATCAGATTATTATACTTTACATTAATTTGCTTGCATTTTCAAAGCTCTTTTACTTCAATTGATTGGTTCACTTTGCAGCTGGCTAGTTACTTCCTAATACTGATGATTATTGCTGTCTTTACTTGGAGACAACGGCTTATCTGCGTTTATTCTCAAGCTGCTTGACTTGCTGTATCCTTTTAAGTAGGTCGTCCTTTTTAGAGGAATCCTTTTTCCTCTATTGAATCTCGGGCAGTTGCTCATAGTTTTTGCTAGTGAGGCGGAGCATATCCTTCTTTGTAATTTCTGCTCTCTACCCTGATGAAAGTCGAGACAGCAAATGCTGCTGTGGTGGGGCTGAGACATTTTAAGAAGACAGGCTACCTGGATGTTATGGTGGCTTTGATATGACAGAACTTTGTTTTTCGATAGGGTTTGCTTAATTTGGGCAGTCAAGTGTGGGAGAGTTCTTGGACTTGATTTTTTCCCTTGCAGCTTTTAGCAAATCCTTCTTCCTCTTAAGCAGTTCTTCCTTTGTTAGATCTTTTCTGGCAATATCTGAAGGAGCTTCTTGCTAATCATCAATAAAAAGAGAGAGAATTAAATAGTCAATATTGATATAATAAGTTTAGCCCCGATTTTTCAAAAACTTTTCAGTTGGCTTCTGTTTTGCCTGGACGAAGGAGGACGAAGCTTTTGGCATCTGTGTTAAAACTAGGTGCTGTAAGCGCTCCTTGTCGGCCAAGTATTACTACAAAAATTTTAGAAGAAAAAAGCAGGTAAATTTTGCTTTATTAAATCCCACAATTATAGAGAAATTTATGGATTTAAACATGCCAATCATGGATGGATTTAAAGCTACTTCCCTAAAGTTCAGTAAAAAGACTAAAAAAGTGGCTACTTACTGGAAAACAAGGCTTCCTAGTCAGTAGTGAAAAATCGAGGCTGAAAAGATAATATAAATCTGAATCTATCTTCTTTAATTTCTACTCGGCTTTAAGCAGTCTATTCTTAAAAGCCTCTGCAATAGAATTGGCTTATTGCATTTAAGAGGGGGAAGAGGGTTTTTCAGTGAAGTCCATCGCCCACCCGCCACTCTCTTTTCCACTCGCCCTTTAAGGTTCCTACTCAGACTAATGTTTGCTTTTCAGAGTTTACTCATTTTATGAAGAAGCTTTGGATGAAGGTAGCTGATACTATTGCTCTCGAGATGATTGCCTGCCCTACACTTTCTTATCCATTATTTCTTGCTTCCTCTTCATATTTTAAAATTCCTTAATTATTTTAGAAAAGAGACTATTATGCTTTATCATATAAATAGATTAATAGCTAGAATCCATTTTAAATCTAAAAAAATGGAATTTGTCATAGCTACAAATTATCATAATTTTATATACAATGCTAATGAAACATGAAATGTGATTATTTTTATGAAATAAAACGAAATCGATTGTGATAAAAGTAATTAATATTGGACTTATCTTTTGATGCATCGAAGTCTATCCATAGCATGAGTTCTTGCTAATCTTTATCACCTTCAATCTACTTTACTTCCTCTTCATGATTGCCAGAATCTAGAGGCTCATCATCTCTCACAAATTAGCACACCACTTCCTCAATCAGCTTTTGCTTTTCTCTTTCTCGTGCGCTGTCTTTCCCTTTATTTTTTCTATCGCCGTTTCTCTTCTCAAATGGAACTCTTTTTAAATCTCGTTAGTCCAAGAAAAGAACAATAAACTTTATTATTTAATAATCCCTTTCTTTTTCATATCTAGCTTCCTTTTATTGATAAAATCTATCTTCTTATTCGATATTAAAGTGATCGTTCCTCTCTTCCTCACGATCTTTTAAATTAGAACATTATAACACACAGTTTATAATTTATCTTTGATGGAGGTCTATCTCAGATTTTAGTTCTATCTGTAATCAACAATTAAAATAAGCAGTAATCAGGCAAGCTAGTTATCAAAGATGATCTATCGCTCGTACTCACTTAGTTTCTCAATTTAGAGAAGTGGCTTCGGGAACTCTACTGCTCTCTCAAGTAATCCTCCTCCTGATCTTGAACTCGCTATCTTTACAGCCTTTAATTAAGTGAATACTAAAAATATTAACTCCTCCTTTGGTTTGCAGTTGAGTTTGAAGTTGAAAAGATTTACTTGCCATCTCTAAGGTTCCTAGATACCATTCTTTCCTCAGAGGCTTGATGACCAATCCTGGTTTAAAATCTATTGGTCTAGGATCCATTAGATTCATAGCTTTCCATCTGGTAGCGCTAGTTATTTCTGGAGCTTAAATTTTATTAGGGCTACTGATGAATAGACTGGTGGTGAGTATATCTCGAGTTTGACATAGACTGATTAATAAATTGATTCATTTCTGGATTTCTAGATTCAATCTCATCCTGGCAACTATATTCTTCTTTCTCTAAATTCATGTCGATTATCTATCTCTATACTAAGTTGCTTTGAGTCTGGTTGAATTCAAATTTGACTGATTAGTAAGTGTACTGTCCTTTTATCCAGAACTAAGCTTGCAATTTTAGTTTGTATTTGATATTATATTGGTATACAGCTTGTCTTTAGCTTGTTGAATCAATGACTCTATGGCATCTATTTGCTCCTAATGCTGCTCAAACGATTTCAATTGTTAGGGCTCTATGCTTTGAGCAGTTCTGTGAGTGCCTGCATTTTTATAACTTTAAGCAGACAAAGGAGGCTAGTTTGAGGTCAAGGGTAGATTGTACTGCTTTTGATTCTGAATTGAATTAGTCTGAGACTGCAGAGCTGCATGCTTTGTCAAACTAAGCTGGAGGGGAGCATGTGTAGAAGTAGGGCTGTGCATCTTGCTGATGGGGAAGGAACTTATTATAGAGGGATTTTGGATTCGAGGCTGTTGAGGAGTTATTAGGGAGGATGCTTACTAGGTATGCACTAACTACTGATGTTAAAGTGGTGCTTGGTTTAGTAGAGGATTCATTCCGAGATATGCAGCTTGATTTGGAATCAACATGGGTTAGAGCATCTGAGTCTAAAATAGTTAGGGTGCTTGTAATGATTGAGCCAAAGCTATAACAACTCTTTAAAGAATTCTCTAAAGTTAAAATGATAGTTGTTGCTAGAGTAAATTTATGCTCGCAGCTTCTAATCCTGTCTTGTAACCAGGCATAAAAATTAATAAAGCAGCCAAGGATTCATCATACTTATCGTGGACTGATTTTACTTGCTTCGCTTGGATTTACTATTGCCTCTTTGCTTCGGAGTCTACTCATAATTCTTAGTGCTGTTCTTGCCTCTAGTGCTCGTCATTTCATAGTCTTATCTCGAACTAAATAAAATAATTGACAAATTTAACTGGATCTATGCTTCTTCGAACTCTTATATTCATCATCTGCTCTTGTTTTAGAGGATTCTCGACGAGATTAGTGCTAAAATAAATTATGGATGCTTTTCCTTTCTTTCGTTGTTTAATTTGGCTTTATCTCAAATTTGAATATAGATTTATTAAATATCTCTATGGTCTTTCTCATATCGTGATAGCTCAGCCCTGCTGATATCATATTTACTTATAGATGGTCGTTCTCTAGAGTCATCTATTCTAGACTTGCTAGACTGTTTTAACTTGCTCTATCTGTGATTTTAATTTAATATTTTAGGTGATTAATATTTATATATTTGTGATGCTGCTATTCTCTTTCACATGAACTGCAAAAACTTTCATCATCACGCATTTAATGTCTTTTAGATGACTTTTCTTCATGGTTCTATTTTCTGTGTCCTCCACCTTATTTCTTAAAATGCTTCTGTTCATCATTTGAATCAACTCCCACAAATGAAACCTAAGATACAATCACTGATAAAATTTTATAAGAGTTAGAAGCAGCTCTAGTGTTCTTCTTTCTTTAATCAGTTTTTAGAGCATTTTTAAGGGGATTAACTCTTGTAGATGATATGGTTTGTTGGCCTTCCTTCATGCTACTTTATTTCTCATTCTATTAGTTTCGATACAGCTTGTTTTCAAACTAACTCAATAAATCATATAATTGATAATTAAAAACTAACTGCTGGTTTCAGATAACTTCCTCAAACCCATCTGCAACTGTGACTTAAGAATTTGATTCCCAGTTTTTGAGAAGTTACTAACCTTCTGAGTATTATTCTAAGTTCTCTGTTCATCTTCAAGTAGATCAGTTCTCTAAAATTAGCTGCAAAGATTAAATCATTAAATAAATAATTCAATTTTGAAGAGGGGTGTTGATGTTTTCAATGTTTGATATCTCATCAGCTAGTCGTCTTTTGAGGTTCACCAAGTCTTAACTTTACTCTTGATCCTCAAAGTATCTTAGCTATCGTCGAGGCTCGGTAGCAGTTTGGTCCATTTAAGTGGAGTCCTACTTTTCAATCTCAGTTATGAGGTTGGGAGATTGAGACTACTTTAAAGCAGTTTTAAGAATGTTTTATGTCGCCTACTTCAAGTCTATAGATTTAAAATGACCACTAGGTGCCAATTTTCTAGATAAAATAAATAAGTTGAGATACCTTAGCATTTGTAGTTGAAACTACATTTTTCCTCAGAGGTTTCTTGCCTTACCTAGTATTCAAAATATCCTCATCCATGAAGAAAATAAGCATCTATACAAAATTTAATCCTAACTTTCTCCATCAGCCTCCTAGCTATAGCCTGATTTATTGGCTTATCCTAAATCATCATTCATGTCTTCATCTGAACTCATTTGATGCTATGTGAAGAACTGTTGCTCAGTAACAAGTGTTCCGAACTCCTATTCTGCCTCCCCTTTGCCTTAATTTTTGGAAATTTTAGACTGATCTATCTTTAACTGATTCAATATTGAGTTTGAAGTCAATGACTATTGATGCAAGCGACTGTTTTACTAGGATTATTGGGTAAACTAGCTACTTTTTAGTTACTTAAAATACTTAAGCTGTTACTTAATGGCCTTGTATTGCTTCTAAAGTTGATCATATTGCTTGGTGCAAGTATCGTCGTCCATGTTCATTTATAGTAGGTTTTCTTAAATTAAGAAAACGCCTAAGAGATATTATAAGTTACTTTCATTAAGTTTATGTGAGCGGGCTCTTATTCACTTTTAAGAGTCTTTGCTCATTTTCTCTTGGCTTACTTAGGCCTGCATCATAGAGACTATCGCAATCAGAGCCCTTTCTAAAACTATTCTGGAGAGTGCTTTTGCCTCCAGACAAATCCCATCTTGCTCTTTATCTGCCACTAGAATTAGAGCGGCATGACATGCCACCTCCATTTGCAATAGTCTGAAGTCCTTGTATCAAGGATAAATTTTAAGTTTAAATGACATGGATTTATTAAGGATAATGGATCTATTGGCTTTGAATTTTTGGAAGCATTGAGTTTCAAAGGAGGTACAACAACTTGATTGCTCTTGCCTTAACTTACTCTTTCTCTAAGTTTAAGTCCTTCAAGCTCATTTGTTTTGACTGAGCTGAGAATAAACCGTCATTAAAAGAGAAAAGTTCTTTATTCAAAGACTCTGTGCTTTGCAGATGCAGATTTATCATATCATGCTTCTTGTCAAAAGACTGTAGAGTTTAAGGATCCTTCAGTAAATCTTTATTAGATTACTGATGCCTTTTCTTTGCACTTATCCTGTCTTTCCACTGACCTTAAGATAACCCTCCTTAAGAAGTCTACTTTTCTAGAGTCTTCAGGTCTTGAATAATGCTAGACATGTCTTAAGAAATTAAATTTGCGAAAGATGAATTTCAATTTAGAATCAATGGTCTCTTGATCTGAGTCATCGGTGATTTTCTTAGCTTATGGTTTATCTTGCACTTTTGGAACTTAGGAATGGTTTAAGTTAGTTATCTAGGAGCAAGCAGATACTCTTGCAGGTAGCATGCAAATGCTCAGTTTGCTACCTCCTCTACCGCTGTGAGATATAGCATTTGGGTTCATGCTCATCTTTCTGTTGTCTACAGTTTAAATTCTTATATACTTACAAATTAAGCTTCTGCGAACTCTAAATTTAAATCATAAACAATCAATTTTTGCACTGCTTTTTGTTCTTAAAATGAATTGAACTTTAGTTTCCAAAGCTAGGTTATCTATTTAAACCATCTCCATTTGAAATGAGTTCTCTTGATTTCTCAGGGCCTTTTATTTTTTGGGAAGAATTGGTTGAGTTCTTGATTGCTTGATTCAATTTGAGATTGATTTATTTGTTGCTATTGGCAGCAACATCGACATAAATAAGTTATTAAATTTTAATTTGACATTTTTGACATTAGACTTTGAAATAGAGGAGTCATCACCCTTCATTTTGCCTAGAGTGCTCAACTAAAGTGTTCCCTCAGTGGAGTGAATTTACATCTCTACTTTCTTCTATTCGATAAAGACTTAATTGCCCTTTGGCTTTCTAGTCTCACTTAGATTCGCTCTCAAATCTCTAACCGCAGAGTTAGCTTAACTCACTATGCTCTTTATTCCGGATATCAATTAAATTTAATTAGCATAATTTAATCGTTCTTTAGTTTAGAGATTATGAGACAGTAGATGGTTGATTTCTCTGACCAAGATTATCGATGAGGCGCATTTTTAGGATGCACACTCAAACAAATTATTTTACTTTAAGTTGAGTAGTCCCACTAATTTTATTTAGTGACTGAGCTGAATGGATTCAATACCTTGCTGCTTTTTTAATTTTCACTTGCATGCTTCTGCAAACAGTTTTACTTTTTATCTGATGAATCTGATACCGAAGAAGTAGAGTGGACATCCACAGACACATTATAAGATATATTATTGTAATATGAAATTATTATTGTCCAAGTTGATTTCTCTTACTGGGCTAGCAGTTGGACGAGCATTGGTACTTTTTTCATCGAATTCCTAAAGTCTTAGCTGATCTCTGAGATTTTGATACTAATTTGCCTGCTGCTCCTAGTAGGTGATTCTTGTATTATAGGTCTAAGTATTATCATCCTCTGCTTCGCATCTCTGATTTTTATTTAATTATTGACTCTGTTTTTTAGTAGTAAAGGAAATAGTTGAGCGAGGTTGGTTTAGCAGTTTAGACCTATCTTAATCGTTATTGTTATTTACTTACTGGAGAGGAGCGTTTAATATATTATTTATTGTTAGGCTCACAGCTCTCCATTCTTGGAGCGCTTAGATGAGATCTGTCACATGTGAGTTCTTTTAGAATGCTCACAGCTCTCACTTAACTTAAGGAGGCCGCTTAAGATGTTCGAATCTGATCTGATACATTCTATTTCTAGTTGATGCTTGAGCAGAATCCTGGTGAATATAAGTGTCAGAGCCACACTTTAGCATTTCTACTCCCTCTTAATGCTAGTGACCTTCCATTTCATTGTAGAAATCTAATCGCACTACAGTCTTTGGAACTGAAAGCATGTCCTCTATCTCATGCTACTGTTTCTGAGCGCTTAGTAGGTAAGTTTGCTATGCGGAAGCTGTGAAATTACTTTTAATAGCTGATTTTAAAGACTTCACAGCTGAATAGTCCTCATAAATTAATCAAAAAATGCAGTATCAATTAATTTAAACTCTTTTTTATCTGCTGAGTGAACTTTTGCATTTGGAGTTGATTTATCTTGAACTCTCTAGATCGCAGCTGATATCCTAGTTAAATATAAACCAAGTAAGTACAAAAGTTTTCCTTGTCGTCTCGATTCTAGTTTTGGGAAATTGTTTATCTTCTGAGATTTGTTTATTCCCTAGGTGGCTATCTGTTATATCCTTTAAGAGAGAGTGTGCTGGTAATAGTGGTAGTCAATAATTAATTGTCTTTCCTTTTCTTTTATATGCTTTTGAGAAGGTTTTCACTTGCACGACTATAAGAAGTTGAGCTCTGTGCTTGACTCGATCCCCAGTTATTATTGGGTGGCTTTGAAGTGGCTCGCGCAGAACTTAATAAAGAGATAGGAGCAGGCTTGCCGTTTGAATTTTAAGGATACTTATATACGCTGCTGCTTTAAGGATGAAATATAATATTTTTTTAGGGATGCGGTGGAATGTTGTTAGCTCTTAAATTTTGCATTTTTAGTACAGCTGAGTTAATTATTTATTCTGCAATTATATTTAAATGTTACAAAGCCAACGTCTCTCTGTCCAGCACTCAATAAAACCTGCTATTTAATAATCCTAATTATAAATTATTTCTTCCTTAATATCATGATTAGGAGACCTCATTATATTGTAGAAAATTCGAGAAAAGTAAGTTAGATATAAATTAATTTACTTCAATTTCCTTAACTCAAATTTTAAATAAAAAGCCACAAAATGGAAAACTTTGGAATGAAATTTTTATTATTTTTAATGAACTAAGGTTATGCTCAAATGGGATAGAAATTAATTATTTTAAAATTAAATTCAATAAATCTTATAAAGTTTAACATATGAAAAATATTAAAAATTTATTTCATCTTTAAAAATTAATATAATTTGATTGAGTAATTTAATAAGCTTTTATTCCTTTAAAGATTTAAAATAAAATTGATATGTAATATCTCTTTTTGCGTAAATAATTACCACTTTAATAATTTAATCAAAGAATAAAATATGATAGCAGCAGATGCAGCAACCATAGTAGACGTAGTTCTAATTTCCACAAGGGATGTTTGGAATCGTCATTTATATTTTAATTTTATTCCAGGCTAGCCAGTTATCGACATATTTGAGATATGTGGAGACAAAGGGTAAGCATTTTACGCTTTATCATTGACTAAACTGAGCGGATTTGATCTTTAAATTCTTTAACTGGTGACTTTAACTTACAATTTAGAGTGATCACTATCCCTTAAAGTAATGCTTTAGAGGGAATATTGAATTTTAATATTCCCCAAATAATTAACAAATTATTTAAGTTCAAATAATCATAATGGAAGAACTGGTGGATGATTCAGATTCTTAGTAGCACCAAAAAACAAATCCACACTAGCATGAATTGAGCCGTTAACATGAAGATATTTATTTATTTGTTTAAGGGCAAATAAACTTCTATAATAATAATTAGTCGTCTAATTAGGAGCTAAATAGTTCATCTATTAGCAATCTGCATGATCACAGTTTTCATAACTTGCAACCCAACAAAATAAATGATGAGATGGATCAAAGCCTAAATTTTATAAATGATGGGGTAAGTCAAGATCCAGAAAATAAGCAAGCTAGCAACCCAATTCATTCCCTTCTACTAAGCTTGAAGAAGAACAGCTCCTCTTTCTAGAAATAGAAACTTATCAAAGACTTAGAGAAACACAGTTCTAAATCACTTAATATCCAGCAGCAACTTTCTTCTTAGACAGTTTCAAAAACAGAATTCAAATTAAAGCATAAAGAAAGTTATTTAGAGAAGCCTATCCAAAACTAAGACTTATAATCATATTTATTTAAATATATTTTACAGAAGTTAAAAAATTTTAAAAATTAAGATATTTTTTTTAAAAAAATTATTTCAGGAGAGTAGAAAATAATCATCTTAATTTATACTTTGAAATAAATTTTATATAAAGAATAATCATAGTTAAAGAGAAAAAACAAGCGGAAAATAATTGTTGAAATTTAAGATGAAAGTAAAAGCTAGGATGATAGAAGTGATAAGCCTTCGATTTAAAATTAGGAATTCGAAGTTTATGGAGATTAGAGAAATTTAAAATGATTTGTCAATATTTAGTATTTTGTCCAGTGATGTTTGTTAGGATTTATAATTAATTAAACTATTTGTCAAATTTAAAAGGTTTATTTAATTATTCATATAACTATAAATTAATAAAATAATTTATAATTCACTAAACATATTTCTTAAATTGTATTTTAAAATACAAACGCAAATCCCAAATAATTTCAAAACTAGTTGACTCAAGTTAAACAGGATAGATTAAAGTTAGATTCTAAGCACCATATGCCTTAAAAATCCATGAGCATAGTTTCAAAAGCTCCACTAGAACAAACTCATCATATTTAAATGCAATGATATTAAAAAATTTATAATCATAGAAATAAGTTGTCCGAAGATTAAAAGCATCAAAGATTTGGGCTTCAATCGCAAAAGAATTATTAATCTAACATTCTGTCAAATATTTCACTCTAGAACTTTCTGGCAGTTCCCCAAAACGATGTCTCCTACATATCAAAGCAGCAGTGATAGTTTTATTTATAATTAATTAATCTTCTTATCAAATCAGACTCAACTTGACTTACTGGAAAGAACGAGAACAGATGTTGATGTAAGCTAGATAGACGACAGTCGAATTTATTTTGAAAATAACAACAACACCTAACTCTCATTTGATATAGTAGCCCAAGAAAGGAGAAACAACCTTCAATCTAATTCTAGTCTCTCTGCTACACAAAACATGTCCGAGAAGAATTTCCTAATGGAAAAAGAAAAGAATGAAACCTCAGAGGCTTTAATAAAATGAGATATTTATAATAGAGCTTTTCCTACTGGCATAAGGAGATTTTCGATTATTCGCAGAGGAGTCAGTGCAGTTTAAAATTTGTCTAAGAAACTTACACATTTAGCTAATAAGCAAAGCTTCGGAAGTGCCTCTCTTAAGAAGCCACAAAAATAAGGAGCTAAGTACAAACATAAACTTCAAGATCTAGAAAATGAATCAGACAAAAGTAAAAGTGAATCTATAAGTGAGAGTGTTGGCAAACTAAGTAAAAATATCTCTAAGGATGACAAGAATTAATTTAGTCTTCATTTTTTTTAAATTTTTTACTTAACTATTTAGAATGAAGAATAGGAAAAGAGCAGAACATTTTTAGAAGTAATGTCACAACTTGAAGGGAGTTTGTCAGATCAAAGTGAGGATGAGCATCTCAGCAACATTTAGTGTGTTTGAGTAATTTTAAACTTGAGATACTAGCTTCCAGATTCAGTGGTTCAGCTTATGCTGCAGCCTAAGCGAGGGTTTTCCATCAGAGATATCCTTTTTATAAGATTATTTTAAATTTAAGATGACGACTCCTTTTCTGATTTCAATCTTTATAGAGCTCAGATGCTTGGAAACAAGGAAGGGACTTAAATGAACTTAAATGGTGAGAATGAGGGTCAATAAGACGATCCAAATTTAATGAATGAAGATTTCATAGACAATAATTAGCTGTTACAGGCATTAGCCATTGAGGACAATGACTTCAACAAGTTTATTTGATTTTTTTTTTGTAATTGCTAAGAATAAAGTTTATTGAGAAGACCTAAGATCTCTCAGTCATGCAGAAAGTTAAGATTCCATTTCTCATCTTCTCTTATAAATCCAAACTAAGACTTTACTGGGATCTACTCATCATTTTAAAAGGTCAAATATTAAGTTTTAATTTTGCTAGCTTTGTATAACTCTATCATGATTCCTATTGAAGTATCGTATGGCAAAGATTTTTTCAACTAGCAAATGGAAGACAGAATTAGTATATTTGAGTACATAGCTGATGGAATTTTTGGACTTGATATAATTTTGAGTTTCAGGACAACGTTTCTTAATCAGCAGACTGGAAAGGAAGTATTCTCTCCATCTGATATTGCACGTAGATATGTCAAGTCAGGTAATTACAATTAATTTTATTTTTACATCTTAGGTGCTTTGGCTTTTGATCTTGTATCTACTCTACCTATCGATGATATAATTTCACTGATGATACCAGCAGAGACTGCGAAGCATTTGGGACTATTAGGGCTCATTAAAATGACAAGGATGCTCAGATTGAGAAAAATCATAACCTTCATGAACATTAGCTTATTTAGAGTTAAATTATGAACGTCTAGCAGAGCTTGAAAGTTAGTTTAAGGATGGTTCAACTTATCATGTTTCTACTTCTGCTAATTCATTGGATGGGTTGCATCTGGTACATGCTTCTCAATGAAGTCTAAGGCACCTCAACTCGATGGGTGCCCCCTTGTCTTATAGCAATTGTTAAATTATATTCTGTCTCAGTGATTCAGACCCTAATCAATTCTATGATGATCCACCGCTTGAGTAATACTTGCTTGTCTTCTACTATTTAGAGTTGCTGCTCATTGGAAAGACAATTATATTATTTATGGAAAGGCAAATGAGATAGCCCCAGTTAACATGTCACAGACCTTATTCAGTGCGTTTATTTTGATTATGGGGTCCTTCGCTATAACCTTCATCTTTGGTAACATCGCAGCCACCATGGAGAATATTTATGTTTAGAATGCTACTAAGAAGGATTCAAAGCTCTCGCAACGCCTGTCTATGATTCAATCCAACATGGCACTAATCAGGCTTCCAGAGCCACTTCAGGACGAAGTAATTAAGTATGTGATGCAAGTTGAGCAAGCACCTGAGGTTCAATACGATCTGAACATGCTACTCAACTCCATTTCTCCCAGTTTAAAGGCAGCAGTGCTAAACTATTTGCACAATAGGATTATTAGAGACCTGGAAGAGCTTAAGGAAGCACACGAAGTAGAAATTAACTATATTGCTAATAATCTAAAGACACTTCTTGTCCTTCCTAATGATTCTGTAGTGCAGTAAGGCTCAGCGGGAGAAGAAATGTTCTTCATCATCAATCAATCATAATATATATATGTAATACAATTCATTGTAAAATTAAGTGAATGGAAAAGTTAAAGTCATCATATTTAGGAACAGTAGGCACCAAAGTAGAAATGATTAGCGCTCTCCGACCATAAAAAGCTAATAAAGCCGTTCTTTAAGATAACAAACACACAACCAAAAATAACTAGATTCTTAGAATGAAGAGAAGGACTCTGAATAATTTTAAGCTGCATTTTTTATTTTGAAAGCCAAATGTCAGTTCTTTCTCCAACTATAAGCAAGAAGAAAACTAGGGGGAGTACCTTCAGAAAGAAAAAGCCTTAATCAATCTATGGGTCCTCTTAATCTTCTCGCTTTTATAATGGCAGTGGTGATGATAGATTATCATTTAAATTTAATTAGTTTTGAGGAAGAGTCTTACACCAACAGTTAAAAGAATCATTAGTCTCCTTATTTGAGAAAGAAAGAGTTTGAAATAACTTTATCATCTTCTTTTTGAGTCTGGATATTTTGATGAAAGAGATAGGAATAAAGTATCTCAAAAATCTATAACAGATGCCATGCCAGATCAGTTAAGCTCAAATCCTTACTTTAGCAAAGAGGAAGTTAATTTAGCCACTCAATTTAAATTTTCACTCTAGAAAATGGGTCTTACTTCGGAGAGATAGCTCTGCTCTCAAAGCTAAAGAGGACTGCTTCAGTAATAGCAGTGGAGTTCAGCACTCTCTCACTTCTTTCAAAGGGTGTTATGGAAACTATTTAATCTTTTATTTATTACATAAACGATAAGAGACACTTATCCCTAGATATATCTCAACTTCAAGAGAAAGCTGAGGCTGTACAGTGATTAAGAGATGGAGTTAAGAAGAAAAATGATAACCAATATTCCTTACTTCAAGGACATCAGTGATTAACTAGTGAATGAGCTGATATTTCTGCTACGAGAAACGGTTTATGATGGAGGAAATCTAGTTATCAAGCATGGAGATCTGAGCGACAAAGTTCATATTATCTATTATATGTGACTTAAATGATATTTAGTATTTAATCTGGAAGGGGTCTTTGAATGTGGAGATTTACTACAACGGGAAGGAGCATTTGTTCGAGCGACTTAACAGAGGAGGATGTTTCTGCGTGTTCTCTGCTTTTTCAGACGACTATACTCAGATCTTTGATTTCAAAGTAAACTCCTAATAAAGCAGTCATATTTACACTCAAAGCCTCTGATATGATCCAACTCTCCAAGACAAGCATCGAACTCTCTGATATAGTCAAGTCGCTTGAGATAGCTATCAAGAAGCATAAGAAGAGTGACTTCGATTTCTTCAGACTAATAAATCAAGACCCATCCATAAAACTTAACAATAATTATTGATGGCAATGAAAGTATGTTTTATTAACTGAAGGACAGAGGAGCACTGAGGTTAAAGTTTAAGACTGTGATGTTTCAAATAGCATCGCAACATCATCACTAAGAAGCAAAAGTTTACAGAGTCTCTGCTAGTCGTCCAACAGATCTGCAGAGAGAGGAAGCGCAGAGAGCAAAGAATGAAGATGATTATCTTCAAGAAAGATGACTACTATAATAAAGGTTAAAATGATTTTGATTGAGCTAAAAAATGCAAAGGAAGTAGATTATGGGGTCTCTTTCTTTGATTATAAATATAGAGAAACAATTTAAATATTTCTTCAAACGAAGGTAATATGCATGGAGGTCACCATTCGCTCGCTAAGAATGGAAGTTTTGGGGGTTACAATCGCAGCCAGACTTTCAAGACTTTGAATTAATCTGAGGAGTACGTCTCCTCATCGGCCTAGTCTTCAAGTATATTCCTTAGTAAGAGTTCTCACTTGCACAAACACTCAAAGTGATACACTGGAAAAAGAAGAAATTTATTAGCATTATAAGTCAAAAAGTTAATCATTTTTGACGTCCCTGGCATAGACTTAGGCATATTACAATTTATTTCTCTATAGATATGTAAAATATTCGAAAGAATGAAAGGCTTGCCTGAAGACCAGAACATGTACACTCAAGACATGATAGAGAACTATGAGAATTTCAAAGCCAGAATTAAGAAGCAGCAAGAGACCAAGGAGAATGTTTAATTCCTTAACAGACTAATCTTCTAGCAAAACTATTTTCGGTTCTTTTATAAACCCCTCTATTAATTATTTCTTAAATAATCAGATAGCTGCTGGAAGATTCATCAATTAATTAGGAACATAAATTTAAGAAAACCAAAAGCCTAAATGATTTAGATAATTTTAAAACTATTTTTAAATTTGATCAATGAAAATTTCAATTAAAAAAAAAAAAGAAATGTCTCTTTTGGCATAGCAAGTGCGTAAGAGGCAGCAGACTTAGCAAGAGATTTAGCAATTGGCAGAGGAAGAGCAGAACTATGACATAGAAGAGTTTGAGAGGTATTAAAGACAGTAGGTGAAATTGAAGGAGAAGTTTCTTGCATCACTGGGATAGGGATGCCACAAAATCAACGTAAATACTATCAATATTCAAAATGAGGTAAACAACTACATCACCATCAATCCAGATGGGACTTACACAAAAAAGACCATTTATCTAAATAGAGTCTTTGAACCCACTCGAGAAATCTATCAAATCAACCATTAACAAGATGGAATGGAATTATAAAGTTTTTATTTTTAATTACAGTAACAGAGTATAAATGATCTCTCCCACACAGAAATATCTCATTAAAATCTCCACAATCTCGATAACAATACTCACATAGATATTTTTATATACTCAAGAGCCCTCATTAGCAGACCTGCTTCATTAAATTGGGAATAAGTAGATTTATGAAATTTAAATTTTGATATTATCTTTGAATTTTCGACAGTATTTGAAACGAAGAGTCCTTTGAGAGAAAGGAGAGTATCCTAAATTGGTGATCTCGATCTATCCACAGATAAAGAAGCATAAAATAAATAAAACAACGACTTGTAAGAGTTAAATGATTCAGATACTCATGGGAAATAAAAGGGAGAGGATCTAAGTTAAGTTTTGTCTAGAGTCGCAAATTTTATCCTTTAATTTCCTTATTATTTTATAATCTAGTTGAAGAAAAAGCCATGAGCTTTACAAGCTCACCCAAAAAGTAAAAGAGAAAGCGGAAGTAGAACAAACCAAAAATCCTAAATGAAATAAGAAAGAAGTTAAAATTGAAAGTTCTACTAAAATATAGAATTTAAATGAAAATTCCTCTCTCAGTTCAATAGATAATTTCAACTCGCGAAGTAAAGAAGAAACAGAAAATATGAGAGATGAGTAAAGAATAATGGTTTAAGAGCAGGTTATTACAAACTCAACCATTGATAAAGACAAAGAAGACATAAAGCAATACATTCAGCATATTAAGGATGAAATACAAAATCCTCACACCAAACACTCTTCCATATTTGATCAAACTTAGGCAACTATTCAGATAAGTAATAATACATAAACTCTCTCATTTAGCAGATAAAAGGAAATTTAGGCAACTTCATAGCCGCTCATCAGCAAATAATCTGATTTGAAGAAAGAAGGAGAATAAACATAATTAAGGATCCAGTAAGATGCTTTTGATGGCAAATATAGCATGTAATATTCTTTATTAGCCAAGCTTTATTTGAAAAGTTGCACAGTTTAACATCTAAACTTAATCTGAAAGATGGTTTAAGCTCAAATTAAGATATCCATATCTCTGATCTAACTACTTAGAATAATAATTCTAAAGTCAAATTGCCTTTGAAAAGGCCACAAACAACTCAAAGAATAGCATCACAGATTTCTAAATAGGATTTGACGAAATTGAGTAGGGCTTAAATCGATGAGATCTAAACTGAGAACGCAATCTCGGATTATTGGGATTTCTAATTGCCACAGCAGTTTAATAATATTTTTTATTTTAGTCAGAGGGAAAGTTTCAAACTTCTGCATAAGCAAATAGCTCTTCAGTGCTGGCTTTTAAGAATAAAGAAAAAGCTTAGATCTAGTAGACACAATAAAGAAAATCCAGATTCAGATAACAAAACTCCCTAAAAAATGAAAAGGATTCGAAATAAGTTATATCAGGCAGGCTCTAATTTGCTTCAAGCAATGGACAGATAGCTCAAAGCTCTCTAAATTATGGCCCAGAAACATTATAAACTTCGAAACAATAAGACTTTTAAGCAAGCTCATTAACTCAAACTCTATCGTCAGATTCTAAGTCTAAACTCATCAAATATTATTTTAAATGGATTTGAAGTCTGTTAGGGCTGCCTCAGCTCACCCAAGATCTTATTTCTCAAAGAATCTAAATATATTGAAAAATAAAGGTTTGCTCGGACATTAAAACGAAATGATTAGAGGTTAAAACTTTTCACCTTCATTATCTTGTTAAACAAACAGACCTCACTCCTCCTCTCTAATGAAAATGAAGTTGAGTGAATAAGATAGACAAAGATGGGACTTTTACAGATAGATGATTGATATTTCCAAGAAAAATTAGACTAAGTGATTTTTATGATTATTATGGGTGGGATTAATTTGGAAAATCTTGGGTATTAAAATGATGAAATAAATTTAACCTAATTATTTGGTTTTTTTTAAGTTATTTTTTAAAACTCAAATCGTTCAGAAATATTTTGGAAGTTGCTCGTTCTTTTAATTTTGACTTTAATTTGTGAACTCCTGAGAAATTTAATTTAAACCAAATCCATAAAATAATCTGACTAATATTTGTATGAAACCATTTTAAATCTACTCGATTATAAATAATAATTTAAAGGATTGAAAAAGCGAAATGGGAAGCACTTGAGGTACGAATTGATTGAGGAGAAGTTCTAAGAAATAGAAAGATAGATTTACAACCATCCAAATGCAGTCCACCCCAAGAAGTCAAAGCAAAGAAATATTTGCTCCATCTATTCCTAAAATGCGTCCTAGACAACACAAAGGAAAATACTCTCAAGCACTCTAAGGTCAACAGTAGCACATGGGGATGTATTCTCATCCAACCTATCCACGAAAGATTCTCAACTCAATCATCAAGTAGCCTACTGATTTATTTATATAACTATCATGTTTATTTCATAATCAATAAAATGGATAATAATTTTCAATCCTATAAAGTCGTATCCTTAATTTGCAATTTCAGTTTCCTGTTAATTATTAGTGAGCGTGACAGACTAAGTTATTGGACTATTGGGAGCTTCAGTTTTAATTTCTCTCCATCTTTTGAAAGGCAAATTTAATATAAAATTATATTCTCTATATTATAATTATTTATAATATTAGAACTATCATTTATTAATTAAATAATCCATTTCAGTATTAAACAAATAAACAAACAAAAAAGACTATAAATCTACAAAATTACCATTACCATTTTATTGCAAGCTTTATTAGTGTTCATCCTATCAATTTTATTGCACTCTATATTTTAATTGATTTTATGGAATATTAAATTGTACTGCTAATAGCTTTATTCATTAAAGATAATTATGTCTAAACAAAATTTTGATATCTCCTTTTATTCAGACACTCTAAATTATTTTTGAAGATATGTATCCTACATTTAAATATGAATTTAATTTACTATAACTTCCAACTTTTTCAAATTCATTTATTTGCTTATTTTCTGCTGTCTAAACCCCATAATCTTTCTTCTCTTAATGACTTTAGTCTATGTCTTTTGTTTCGTGTTTCTGGAAAATTTTGGGAGAAATTATCAACTAATTCCTTATCGAATTAAGCTACTAATGATATCTGAGGCTCAGATAATTTAATTTATTAGGAATTAAGGATCCCTAACGGGCATATAATACTTAATCGATTTAAAGTAATTCACAGGCGTAACCCCTTGATCAGTTGTGCCACGTCACCGCGAAAGCCCATCGTCGAGGCTCAGATAAATAAATAAATAAACTTATTAATTCTGAAAGCTCTTTCGATCAAACTATTGAGAAAAAATCTCAAGCCTCCTTCTTTACTAGGTAACTGGATTTAGTGAGAGGTTTAAAGGCTCAGCAGTTTTTACTTTGATGTCATAACTACAGTTTAAACTCTGATTCGCGAACTGCAATTGCCTCTGAAGAAAAAAATAAAGCACTTTATACGAATCTGATCTGATGCAGAATTCCTTTTGTCTTTAATTTTAGGCAAATGACTGGCAAGGTTTACAGCCTTATCATTAGAAAAAGGCTGTGAGGTAAAATCTGTTTAGTTGTTATTTGGAGAATTTTTGAATGAGTTGAATTGCAATAGAGTACTGAGACCTCTGACAGTTTAGCTATCGTAACTCCTTATGATTTCTTGGTCTCTCTTTTGATTCTTGAGCTTAACTAATGGCCCGAGGACTGAGCTGTCAAGTGAACTCATTCTCAAATTTTGATGTAAATATCTCAAAATAAAAGCGCAACTTTCAATAAATGATGCTGTCGTTTTTGTTTTGCAAACATTTCCGAGTCAAGAAGTGAATGAATATTCTGAGAGTCATTTAAGGTTTACTCTAAAGTTTCATGATATAGGGCATCCTGAATTTTGTCCTTTCCTTTGGAGATTTATTCTCTTTGGAAGTTTCTCCTTTTCTCTTTTGAAACTTGCAGGCTCATGAAATATTCAAAATTTAAATTATAAAGCTCTAACTCATAATACTCCTCACTCGTTTTGAACTAATCTGGTAGCCTTTCTCTTTTAAGAAATATAAATTATATATTTATTATCTCTTGCAATTGAGAATCATTCAATGAGTCTTTGAATTCGCCTGCTTCAAAATCCTTGAGAACTTTATTATAATTAATAGCTAAATAGGAAATTATTGAAGGCCTCCTTGTTGGTATCCTCTCTTAGCCCGTAATTAATTTGCTCCTGATGCATCAAGTATTATTGCTAATCCTCAATCTCAATCTATCCTCTTTTCTAATTAGCAGATTCTACTCTAGCTGGGTCAGCTAAAAACTTATCTGCTTTAGGCTAGGTCTCAACACCACCCCAGAATTGAGGTATCTTCAAAACGATTGGGTTCAAGGTTAGGTCATCCTACACATATTCTCGGTCTGCGAAATCTTCTGGAACTTTTAAAAATCCCTCATCTTATAAGAAGTTTAAAACTTAAGATTGATCGTCAGTCTTAAAGGTTGTTTAAAAATAAGTTAAAATTGTTTGATGAGCTATTGATTGCCTAGCAAGAGTCACTTGCCTCTGAACTTCTGTTAAAGCTCTCTATCTCAACTGCCCCTTTTTATCGGCCATCAAAGGACTCCCAGAAGCCATCTCATTCTAAATTTAATACTGAAGCAATTCATCCCCCAGTTTTACGGTAGGACTTTAGTCAACACAATACAAATTATTGAAGTCCATATTGAATATATAAATCAACCATGCTAGCTCTCTTTTCTCCAAAGTCTTTGAAGGAGAGAAGATCCTTCTCATCAATCTTAGTAATGACTAAGCTTAAATGATTCTTGGAGCTTTATATATACTTCTGCTGCTTTTAATTCTGGTCAAATGTCTAGGCTGTCATTTACTCTTCTGCGATGATGTTTAACTTAGACTTAGAAGAGTCGTTTTAGTTTGAGATTGAAACGCTTGCTACACTTCTCATTTCTCCAGCCTCCTGGCTTTGCTAGTTTATCTGCTAATTAGAATCCTCTACGATTATTTCCTCTAAGATTTGTTGAGATGAATCCTGTTGGGGTTACACAGCGATTGGGACTAACTAACCCTCCTTGGGAAGAAACTGAAGGAGGTAGGCATTGCTTTTTCTTGAGGAGCGCATACTCTAGATAGGTGTCTCTTCTTTCAAAGGATGTTGCTTCCAGGGGTTGGCTTCATCCTCAGAGGGCAACTTATAATATTGCAAATGTGAACTTAATGTAGTTGTAAGTTATGATATTCTAAGAATAGCGAGTGTTGACTCCCTTCGACTTTAAATTCTTCTTTGCAAAGCTGCTCTACCCTATTGGCGTCTTAGGCAACTGCAAGTCTTCATAGTCTACCTAATTTACTGATGAATGAGATGATCCTCTTCCTTCGTCAAAGACCGAGTCTTAATCTTTATTCTCAAAATGAAGCTTGTCCTCTTGTGCTCCTTCTATATTCACTAGAATCAAAGAGCCATCCACATCCTGGTACTCTTATGTTTGGTGCCCTAATTTAGTATATAAAAGTTTAAGCATAATTCAAATACTAATTTTAGCTCCTGGAACTTCTTTTTCTTCTCTTATGAAGGGATATCATTGGATTATATAAATTAAAATTAATTTGATAGATTTAAAAATTATTAAATTACTCCTTTAAATTTTAAATTATTTTTGTCATAATTTAATAAATTAAGCTAGAATATTATTGTCACTTGGCTTAATTTGACCCAAAGGAGTTGAGTCACCTATCAAGGAATCAACAAGTAGTTTATTAGACAAGGAGGACTTCCTCTGTTGCAAAACGAACTGCCCTCCTTTCATCCCTATCTTCCACTTAAATAAACCAATGACAAACTTATTTTGAAGGGAGTCTTGCTCTTGTTCCTCATTGTAAAGGTGCTAATTATTTAATCTACTTCTGCTAATTGTGAAAGATTCTTGCCTTCTATAATAAATATAGTAAGTATATTTTAAATATAGATTATTAGCTTCTTTACTCTGGCTTTGGTTTCATATCATTTTCCTACATGCTTTTAAATTGAAATATCTTACTTTAGAAACGAATATTGGAAGATTATTTGAAGAGTAGTTACCTCGAGGCATGTTCAACACAAGTCTGCTCTTTGGAGTTCCTCTATAAAAAATATTAAGTCAAGATTATCCTACTAAGAAAAATGACTACTACACTTACTTTTTTGAATCTTCTTCTTCTAGAAGAAACATTTTTGTATCTTGCTCTTTCAGCTGTTCATCTTTAGGACTGTTGAATTACACTCTCCGATTTTGAGAATCCATTAGTATATTTACAGAAGAACTTTTATATCAATTCTTTTATTGATTATGGATATAATCTTAACCATTTTTAGATGCAGTGAAAGTATCCTTAGAGCTCTGATTTTAATGTAGCGTGCCCATTTTACCAAGTCTACTTCTAGATGTGTAAAAATAAGCATTATGTGCTCAAAGGGTACTAGTTCTTGTTGTGAATTTGCTGATTAAATCTTGTCTATTGAGTACCTAGCCTATTCTGACTGCCGCTATTCTGGAGTTTTCTAGAGCTTGCGACTTGCGAGCTTAGTTGGTGTTGCCTTGACTTGCTGATTTGCTTCTTCTTCTTGCTTTACTCTCTTCTTCTAATATCAGCCCTGATCTCCCGCAAAAAGGAATTAAATTAATTAAAGATAGGTGCATGTCTTTCACCTTTTTAATGTGCTCAAGCATTCAAAAATATCTAAGTCACCATTAATAACATCAAATTTCTCTAAAATTTAGGTTAATTGCCTTGAACATAAAATCTTCCTAAGTCAAAATCATTTTAGCTAATAAATGTTAGGGTATTTATCCATTATCATGTCGTGCAGTTTCATCCAGCCCGAGCCTCCGCTCCAGTACACATATCTTTCCTTTACCATTTCTCAAAATAATAGAAGCAATCATACTTTCGTTGTGCAGTGAAGTAAGGTTCTTATCAAATAAACCAACAGCTGATGCTTGCTTGTCAGTGGGCTAAGGGCTTACTGTCGAATTATTGAATGTCCTTGCAGCTTCACTCTGGCTTCTTATCTTCTAGGCTCTTGATTGGTTAAATGAGGAGCTACCTCTTCTCTCTCTGTCTCTACTTTCTCCTTTCCTCAAAGAACCCTAGCTCAAAAGCACTGACTTAAAATTAACTAGCCAATGAATAATCAAAGAATTACTGACTGAATCTGCTTTTGGTCTTTCTGATGAACTGATGGCTATGGACTAATCAAATCAGTCTAGTGATGAGAAGTTTGTAATAGTGATCCCTCTTGCTCGTTCATCGATGGCTGCTCCTTTCTAAGTAGTCCATAATCCATAAATTAGATTCATACTCATTAAAAATAGTTGTAAGTCAAATTCCACATGCTTTTCCTCCTCAAACTTCATCATATACTTTATTAATTTTGAGTTTCATGTGTTTGTCACTAGAGATTCTTTAATTATAAGGCAGGATGAAGTATTCTATTTTTCTTTGAATGTGTTTGCTAGGATTCGGATTAAACCTCGCCAACATCTTATTTGGGTTTCCTCTTAGATTCAACTTATATAATAATTATATCAAATCACACTTATTTTAAACTTGCCATCATAAAGTTGATCCACTAAGTCGTCTCTCTCGCTATTTAGAGCTTAAAATATCTCTTAATAAGCTAGCAGATGAATCTTCCAATCTATTTTGTGAGTTGCCTTGGGTCTTGCTCATTTTTAATCTTAGGTTATTCAAATTATTCAATTGGCTATTCATGCTAACATTTTTAAAACACTAACTTAATTTTCATTGCTAAGGTCTCCACTTTTGAGCATTCCTAAATTTGCAATTCTTTCTCTTTAAGCACCATGGATGCCACTCATCCCACCAATTGAGCTTAAGTTTGCATTCCTGCCACCTGTAAATAGATTTAGGTTAATATCTGAGCCAGGGCCTAGGGCACTGTTGTACTTTTAAATAAGCAGTTGCTTCATTGCTTTACTGCTTCTGCCGCTATTGTTTGCTCCGGAGAGAGTTCCTTATTTTTGGAGACGCTTGATCTCATCACTAAGCTTTACACTAACTAATTAAACAGTGCATCTAAAACTAGTTTAACTTTGAGTGAAATCTTGTTTGATAACTTTTTAGGGTTGTCCTTGCTTGCATTTAGTGTGGACTGAGGTCTGAGCACATCTGGCTGGTTTGTGTATAGAGTAGACATTTATTTCTTCATGCCTAGTGCTCCAGGTGTGACTGGGTGAGGAATAGAAAGTCTTTACTTGGTTTGTTTCATACTAGGAGTTATGAATATTATAATTTAAGACCTTAAAATAATCATTCATCTACCATCTAGCTTTTGTAATCTTATAAATTGGCCTATAGTGTATTTCATTTAAAATTCCTTCAAACTTTGCCAAGTAATCTAATGATGAAATCTAGATAGAGATTTTAATGCCTTTTAAAGAAATTAAGATTAACAATAGAAAATTATTCAATGACTCGCATTGCTAAGAAAATCATGTATCTAATCTAAAAAGTGAAGAATTGCCTCTCAAGCAATAATTTAGCGATATCTAGCTTCCTCAATTGATGAAGGCAAACATTTTGAAAGTCCACTACAAAGATTTCTCATCGTAGCTTATATGCTCAGCCAAACACTCGTTCTCTTTGAGAGAGTTCCTCAAAAACTCCTCCTTCTCTTCAAGAGTCCTGCCCTTCTTCAACTTGAAGTTTAGAAGAGTGACTATAGCTTCCTTGTTGAGTTTCTCTCCGATCTTTGGTCTGCGGACGATCTTATTGTCGTCATAAACTTCCAAACTCTTGTGAGAGATAGTCACTACATCAGCAAGGTCCACCTAGGTCAGATCAGTCTCGCCAACCCATTAGATTCTGCCATGCTCATTCAAAATTGTAAAATTCTCCACTCTCTAAAGCTGCATGAGAGTCATTCTTGACAAGTCAGCCATGTCAGGAATTATTTTGTAGCCTGGCTTTGGAGGCAGAGGCAGCATTTTCTTATCAGCTAGAGCCAGCTGCGAAGTAGAGCTTACCAAGCTAGAGTTCATATTATAAATACTGTTGCCCTTTAAAATATTTGATATCTGAAACACCATTAAGGTGAGGATTAGAAGCAGTAAAAGTAGATGAAATTACTCTTGAGCCATCAGCCTTTGTTGACGAATTGTTTACCATCAGCTCCTAATTCTTAGTCAGTTAGGGGTTTAAGATTGCTGAAAGAGAGATTTTGATATAGCTATCACACAACAACTGAACTCTCGAGCCTTGCTACTTCAGATTTGTTTCATCCAATCGCAAACTCATATCAATCTTGGCATTCTTGTACAGAAGTTCAAAATCTAGGATTTATAAGCATACGAATTTATAAAGAAATATAGGATTTGCTCTTGAGGAATTCTCAACAAATCTCTAATGTGTTTCTCTACTCTATTCTTTACATCTTGCATTGTCCTCTTCTTATGGAACTTGATAGGGGGCAGCTGCTCATCAGAATCTCCATAGATGGATGGAAAGAATATGTTGATCTCGTAGACATTAGGATCTAGCTTCTCCTTTGTAACTTGATGCTGCAAACTAATATAATTTCATAATGCTGAGCGTCAAGAGTAGTCTGCTTTTGATAGGAGTCGATGTAAGAGCGTCTTTAAGCAGATCTTTGATTGAATTTCTATTCCTCAGTTTCATAGTCTTGCTGGTATTGGCTCTGCTCGCTTGGTAAATCATCAAGTGGGTCTATAAACCAATAAATTTAACTTCGAAATAATAATCTTGATCCCATTCCTAGGTGGTGTGTCTCTCAAATGTCTATCTCTGCATCTGCTGATCAGCAAAATATAAAGATCATTGTTGTAACTCTTTCTTTGATTGAAGTCGATAGCACCGCTCCTTCTTATTTCTTGATTCAAATTAATAAAAAGTATAAGTAACAAATGCTTCAAATTTTAATAGATGGGAAGACATGGAATTGAGGCCCAACTCCTCTCTGCGTATATGTTCCTAATATTATATTTGAATATATTTGATTTAAATCCTACAGATTATTTTGAGTGAGAGGTATGACTAAAGTCTAATCTCTCATAGTTTGATCTCCTGCAGATTCTCTATGCTATCCAGAAGTTACCAAACCTACAGCTGCCTCAATTTTTAAATTAATAGATCCATATAACTTAATATGCGGAGTTTTAAATTTAAAGTCGAGATAATATAATCAATGTTTTATTTTTAAAGGAGATTGGTTTTATTCTTTCCATCATATTTTTTTAAAAAGAAAGCTAGGAAAATCTATATAATATAAACTAAAAATATATTGATGCCTAGGATTTGCGAAGATCTTTTTGGCCATTGAAAGAAAAGGTAGATGCTATATTTGCTCTGCCTGCAATGTTTTCTTCAATAATACAAATACTAAATAAATGTTTTCCTAATCAAACTGAGAGACTATGTTCTCATACTTAGAGATAAGCTTGGTTGTTTTTTGCTCTGCCTCCTCATTCAACGCTCCTATATTAACACTTGCTATGCTCAATCCCATTTGCTGATTGAATTAATGTTGCTGTAGCTCCATAAACTACTATCAACAATGAAAAAATCAATTTTTGCTCACGTAAGTTTAGCAAGGAAAGAATCTTGGATAGCTGGAAGTCCTCCGGACTAAGAACTATTGGAATCTTTAATCAGATTCAGGCCTTTCAAAGTATTTCCTAGGGGCAAGTCAGGCTAAATTATCCCCTATGGTTGTCCAGAAAATGAGGTGCCATTCTAATTCTAATTATTTGTTCCTCCTCCATGAAAGCTGAGGCTGAACATACTGTGATTAGAGTTCTGCTACTGATTGTTGTTCATAGGGATAGCCCCAAACATGTTTCCTCCCCCTTGTCCGCTTCCATTGTTAACTTGAAAGGCCGGTTTGTTGATGATAGTATTTCCAAAGCCTAGAGAAGGCATAATTGGGGTTGCGGGGACATTGGTGCCCATTTTCTTGCCTAAAGTACCTAGCATGAGAGGAGCACTTTGCATCTAACCATTGTTGTTATTGTTATTATTGTTGTTGTTGTTGCTGAAGTTGCCATATCCACTCGAGTTCTAGTTTCCAAACTGGCCAGAATACCCTCCTCCTTAGTTGTTGTTGTTGTTATTTCCTCCTGAGGGATTGAAAGCCACTGCTCCAAATTGGTTTCCACTTCTGTTGAAGGAGGAGTTGTTGTTTCCAAAGCCATTATTGTTGCTATTGGAAGATGGCGTGAACTTGAACCCACTTAAATATCCTCATTTCATATTCACTAATATAAAAATGGTAAAGAAAAATATCAGAAAATTTATAAAAAAACTCAGAATTTCTGTAAGAATAAAATGATCTAAAGATTTGAGTTTGACTATTGTTACTTGCAAACTAGTTGTTGTTTTGGCCATTACCAAACTAAGGCCTATTTGCCCAGCTCGAATTGTTGTTCTAGTTGTTGTTTGACCAAGAAGATGATTATCCATTGTTATTCTGATTGTTGCCGAATGAACCAAACCCATTGGTGGGTCTAAACCCACTGTTTCCATTGTTCCCCCAAGTAGAACCAGAATTATTGTTATTGTTCCCTTGAGTGTTCCAGCCATTGCCTCCACCACCGTTATTGTTGTTGTTGTTGTTTGACCAACTGGACTAGTTCCCCCCATTATTGTTGTTGTTAGCTTTTAAAAACTTAAAGCTATTATTCAGTAAATAATATGTTGTTACTGCTCCAGTTGTTTTGGGTATTGCCGTTTTAGTTACTGCCCCAGCCTGATTAGTTCCCTCCTCCATTGTTGTTGTTATTAATGCCGCTACTCCAAGAGCTCCCTCCGTTGTTAATAAATAATCGATGATCTTATTTAAAAGTAAATTTAATGCTGTTTCCCCAAGTTCTGTTTTGGTTCGTATTGTTCCCACCATTGTTATTGTTGTTGTTATTCCCCCAGTTTGAGGTACCTCCCCATGGATTCCCATTATTTATAAATTAAATTATTTATACATTTCATAGTTTATTATTGCTGTTGTTATTCCAATTTGATCCTGAGGTGTTATTGGTATAGCCTGAGCCGCCTGTGGTGTTGGACCTGCCATAATTGTTATTGTTACTATTACCTGAGAAGGTACTGGAGGACTGGAAGGTAGACTTATTACCAAAAAATAATCACTAACTTTTCATTTAAATCGACTAAGTATTGTAGGAGCTCCAATTACTCAATTATAATTAAAAAAATGTTTATAATGTTAGGGCATATTAATTTATTAAAACAAAAATGTTTAACTATCAACCCCTATAACTGTTTAATTGTAAAAAGGATTCAATTTTATAAGTTGGTCTTTATATCTATAGCTAATTACATATAACTCCAAGCAATAACCCTATATACATAAATTACTGGTGTTTCTGTTATAGCCAGAGGTGGTATTGTTATTGTTGCCGTAGCTGGACCAACTGCTGCCGGTGGTAGTAATGGCTTTCCAATTGTTATTTTAGCCATTCATCATGAAATCTTTGGTAGAAACTTCATTAAACGCATTTGACAGAGTAAAATATATGTATATTCAGCAAAGAACTTGTAGTTGTTGTTTGGCATAGCATTGAATCCATTAGGATAGAACTCTTTCATGGCCTGGAATTCGTAGCTCTCAGGAGGCTTGCCATTGTTGCTTCCTGCGAGCATATCTAATACTCTCAGCATTTGGGGAGAGAGGTGGTTTATAGTTTCCTCAGAAATGACAGAATAATAGTACTAATGCTTATGATAAATGACTGAGTGGAAGTAGCCGTAGAGTTTGTTCTGTCTATTTGCACTAGTGACATTTGGAGACCCAGTGTCATTAACCTCGAAGGAGATAGGTTGGTAGTTAAAACCCCAAGAACTCACGAACTGCATAGGTTGGTTTCCTCTCGAAGCTAAACCAATTTAATAGGAGTAGCCACTAAGAACAGTTCCATTAGGCAACTTTCTCTCTGTTTTGCTCATATCTAATGAAAATTTATTCATGGGAGCATATATTTCAAAACTATTAAGCACTAAATGCTTTAATATCTCACTTGTCTAATAATTTTAACACAACTAGAAACGGATATAAAAATAAATCAATTGATGAACCCCTCCCTTCATTATTTTTTCTAAAGTTATTAAATGTTTATGAGTTATAGCAAACTAAAGATTAAAAGAAGTTGTTGTTGTTGTTGGAATTGTTGTTGCCAGTGCCGCCATAGTTGTTATTGTTTTGGTAGCCTATAATTTGAATAATTATAAATAATTAGCCGCCATTGTTGTTTGAACTCCAACTACTTCCTGAATAACCTGAATTGTTATTGTTGTTGTTGTTGAAGGAACGATAACCTGTCAATAAAGTAATATTTTAAAAAATTATATATGATTGATAACCTGAAGTCATGCTATAACAAATGATATTTACACTTTGAGACAGTAAAAAAGATTAAAAATGTAAATGCTTCATCAGGGTATAAGACAAAATGATTATCAATTTAATTAACTTAATTTTTATTTAGACTTACCTTGCTGAATCCTGATGAAAGGTGCCAAGTTTGTAAATTAATTATAATTCAAATTCAAATTAAAAATATTTTCTACTTCATTAATCTCCTAAAACTCACTTATCGTATCAAGATAGAGTCTTTAATTATATATCTATGAGATAATTTAAATTAGAAAAATGTTACTTCAATCTAACTTGCCTGTGATGAGTTTGATTATAAAATATGTTAGATCTTTTTTTAAATAGATAATTAAGATTATATTATTTGTCCAAATGGATATAAGCAACGACAGTGAGAGTGAGAATTTTTACTTAGTGCAACTGATCTTGACTTCTATCTTCCTGTTATCGTACACCTTGGCACTAATTTGGGCCTTGGGTTTTTCTAAAACCAAGCTAGACTACTTCCAAAGAATAACTATGGTGATTTTCTGGTTCATCCTGCTTTGTAAGTTCCTGAAACTTTATCCTTCTAAAACATAAGGGAGAGTGGCAAAGTCTAATAATTATTATAGTCCAGTTGATTACGTGGGTTGTTATGAATTTCATCGGCGGATACATGAAAATTCCCTTCCTAGTCAGCTCGGAAAACATCTGCAACATGCTCTTCTTCAAAATCATAGTTATAATTATCAAAAAAAATTATCAGCAATCATTAATTATTGCCTTAAATAAGATAATGGTATTCAGACTGTAAGATCAGAGTAAAATACATTGCCTTAAGTTTCACTGCTACAAATTTACAAGATCATTTTCTTATCAAAGAATTCTTGTAGAAAACTAGTCCGCGAGCTGCTTTACTTAGAGAATCCAGTCGATAGGCAGGAAGTTTCTCGCAGGATAACTAAACTCCTAATAAATTGCGTGATTGGGTATGCTGTGTTCAACATTGCCTATTCAGTGCTCCTCTTTGTAACTAATTATGAGCTTACAAAAGACGTGGACAACTAGAATGCCTACTTCAATTATCTTATCTTAAAATTCAATTTTGGTCAATAAAAAATTGGGTTGACTGTGTCAATATGTAAATATCCTTAATGTTTAGCAAAAATGAATATAGATTTTTCTAGGTGGCTAATCTCATTATTGATGCAGGCATCTTTGGGAAGTTTCTTTATCAATTAGTATCACTAAAAAAGGCCATCAATTATCAAAAAATGAAGAAGAATCTCAAATGTTCTACTTATTAATATAAATTTAAATTCTTAAATCCACTTTGAGAGTATTTGTAAGAATAGCTATTGCTTAAAGCTGATAATGGTTTAGTCAAATATAATAATCGCCTTCCTGACTCTGATTTACTTCTTGAGGATGTTGCTGCTGGACATAATTTATCCAACTTTCCAGAACTTGTTCGAGGCAAGAGTGCTTACATCTTTACAGTGCTATGAGGATATTTTCTCTAAATTAAAATAAAATAAGAAAATAGTGTATTATGATGTTAATTCATAGTGGCAGTACATACTAGCACTTTCTTGACAATATATTAATTTTTATCGTATATAGGTTTAGTCTTGACTGCTATTATCTTTGTGTACATTTACACATATTTGGGAGAGACTTAGAACATGGTCAAGAGCCAAATGAATATGGAAAACGAAGTCAAAAACTAATTACGAAATTTTAATCCTTATATTAACACTCAAGAAATTGAAGAAGAAAATGATCTCCATCACTACAGTGAAGACATATACACATATTACTTATTTAAAAATTAAATCATTTGCTTTATGAACAATTATTTAAAGCTTAGAGATGTATAAAAAAATAAGTCAGGCTTATCAAAGTCTAAAAATATGGAATTATATTTTTAGGAAGAAAATTTTTAGCTTATTTATTACTGATGATAGTTTTAATGATTTGCATCCTTTATCTTTAGAATTAGTGCTCAAATTAATTTGATATCTTATTAATATATATTATAGCTCCAAAAATCAAACGACATCCACATAAAGTCAAAAATATTTAAGGATAAGTGTCAAAATTTGCAGTTTCATTTAATTTATTGCCTATTTTTCATTAAAAAAAAACCAAATATGGATAATTGTAAATATAATATTTTAAGCTTGAAATTTAATTTCTATTACAGCTAGAATATAGGATCATCTCTTCCAGAGAGCTAAAAGCAATAACTTCTTCATCATATGGTAAAGAATGGCTCCGCTCAGAGCAAAGACAAAGATAGATCAAGACTTTTGCAAGTGCCCGCTGAATATAATTTCTATCTTTCTACTATTGCTTTGAAGGTAGCTTTGCGAAAGAATAGTCACAATTCTAATAGAACTTGGAAGTAACCAGTGTTTACTTGAATAGACTGTCACCCAGAGGCTAGAACAGAGTCAGCAGATATAGGAAAGAATTTTTTATATTGCACATTTAATCTATTTTGAAATACAAATACAGAGTAAATTCTTCATAACGACAAGTATTTATCATACAGAAAGTTCAGAGGAGCATTATATTTTGAGGATATGTCCACATTCCGAAGTTTTTTCCCTTTAAATGTCTCTATCTAAGAACTTCATTGAACCTGTTGACCACTGCAGATCTTGTCTTAATTAAAAATGTATTCTCGTTCCAAGTTATTAAACCCTAATTCAAAAAATTAATTAATTATTAAATGTTAAGGTTTTCCTTGTCATCCACCTTTTTTTACTCTAATCGAACAAGTAATGCTTCCCTTAAAATATTTCGAATGCGCAATTAGGTTCCATTTAAGCTGCTAATCTTTGTCTCTTTTTCATTTCTAATTATAAATTTTTAATTATTAATATATTGAAAGAATGAAAATAAAAAATTTGATTAAGAAATTTATGATGTCTCTTTTGTATTAAATTTTTATGTATAATATAGTATTCAGAATGCAGAGGCTACAAACAACTCTTCTCAAAAGCAAAGTGCTCAACAGCAATTTAAATTAAAGTTTTGAATTACGATCAGAGTTAGGAAAGAGTAACGTCTCAAGTGGAACAAAGACCAGTCACAACTTTAGCAAGGTATATAGCAATTTCAACTTCTAAAACAAGCCCAAGAACTACACATTTTATGAACCGCAAAAGGCTTAATAGTGCTTGGCACATTTAATTTTGTTATTATTATTTTATTTAAGAGGGTGATCCCTATCACTCATTTATTTTTTCAGATGCCTTAATCTATATTGACCAATTCTTATAAAGTTATTGTAAATTTGTCTATCTGAAACTAATTTATAAGTTTTAATTTTCTATTCTTGTTTAGTTTATTTGAGAATAATTGCAAATATTTGGAGGCTTATTCTTGCTAAAATTCAATATAGAAGAAAATGACGCCCAGAGATGTTTATATATCATAGATACAAAATGTATTTGTAATTAACTCTTAAATCTTTTCATTTTAAAGATAGAAAATTTTCCCAAATTTAATAAAGTTTTCTTATTTTTCCATTCTATAATAAAGAAATAAAATATTAAACTTATATAAAGATCAGAAATTAAGGCTGCCATTTTTAATACAACCTCATGCGCCTTCACTTGTTGAAAACGTAAATTAAAATTAGCATCAGTCTGCTCAAATCCAAGATACATGTCCAAATAGAAAAACAAGTCTCTCTCCGAGGACTTGATATTCCAAATCTACCAATAAAAGTTAAATTATTTTAAGATTTCTCAATTTCATAAAGATTGCAGTTCACTTACAAAGATAGAGTGTATGTAATAAGTTATTTCAAATATAATTTAGCAGCAGATTTATTTTAGTGTGTTGATAATTTATATCTATAATAAGGTGGTAGCAAGACGCTTGAAACCCTTTTCTAAATAAATACACTAGGGTAAATGTTTATAATGGAGTCAAATTATTTATATAATCATAATTTAAATAGAAGATATTTTTAATTTAAGCTAAACTTTTTAACAATAACCCTATGATAAATAAGTCTTATGAAGGAATATTTGTTCTTATAGATACGATCAGATTAATAAATAGGCATAATTATATTTAAAATCTTTACCATAAAATACTTGTTATTCAAATATTTCTTAAAAATTATTAGGATTAAAGAATCGTTTATTATCTTCTTTCATGTATTTTTGCTTAGCATCATTTATTCATCTTATTTTAGGAATAATTTAAAATTAATTTCGAGAAGGGATTGAATAATTAAGAAACAAATTAATTCTCAATTTTTTAAATTGGAAGATTCATCATGATTTATATACTCAATTAAATATTTTCCCCTTTTTTAATCTTACTTTCATTTTTTCTATCTTTATAATTATAGTTTAGTCAAATATATTTATAAAAATTAGATTAAAAATAGAATAGAGAATTAAAAACTGAAAATTATAGACAATCTTTGTCCACCACCATTTTGGAATCAATTCTAAATTGTTCCAAACTACTATTAGATTCTGTCTTTTTAGTCTTATGAGGTGTTTCTAAACAAATAAATTGCTTTATTTTATTTTTAATTTCTTAAGATTGTTACACTTGTCTCCCATTCAGTCTTTGCTTGTATATTTGATACATCTTAAAAAGCTTATTGAAGCAGAAAAATAGAACCAATTAATGTTATTTTAATGAGAGAAGCCTGTATTTACAACTAAATAGAATATAATAATATTCCTATTACAACTGTGTTTGGGATAATATTATAAGTTTGTTAGGGTATGCCTCTTTTATTTTTATAATATTCTTAAATTATTAAATTTCAAAGTTTGATTAAATTAATAATTTATATATTTTTATTTAAAGAAATTTATAAATAAATTTTAGCAATAGTTCTCATTCATTACGACTTTATTTTATGGATCTTTCTTGAGTAAATATTATACTTTTACAATTCATTTTTTAAGTTGTTATTTTATAAAATCACATAGAATCAGAAGATTTTAGACATTTAATTTATAAACAAAGATTTAAAATAATAGAAATTAGCATAATCACAATTTTGAAATAAGATTTTTACTAGATTCTCAAGATGATAATTTAAAAAGAAAAGATTAAAATTAGTTTTAGATTAAAAATTTAAAATATATATAATTCTCTTCATTTACTATTCTCAAACTAGATCTAATTCACTTAAAATAAATTCTAGGTAACCCGCCATCTACTCCATTCTCTTATACTTTATAGGTGAGCATTTAATAGAAAAGAGAATTAAATTAGTATTTAAATTAAAATGGCAAATTATCTAGGCAGTTGAAGTGTGTCCAATTTAAATAATTATTAGACCATTCGATTCAGCGTGGAATTCTAAGAATTTTATATTCCTGCAACTTTTGTGTGAAATCGCTCAGTACAGAGTTGTAAGCGACACAAGTTTAAGTTCTCCAAAGATTTGAGGATAAGTAGAATGCGCACATCATATCTCGCTACTGAGAGGTGCAGAGGAGATGATTAAATAAGAAACTCATATTAAATTTTGATAAGCTATTGAACAAGCTACAGATCAGGGGGTGAATCTCTAATTTCAACTGCCACGAAGTTGCAACTCTCCATTTATTATTTTAACTAATCTCCGATTTTAATTAAAATCCTGACTATAATAAGTTTCAGTTATTCTGCTTATTGAGAAGTAGGTTATCTGCGATTATCCTTTTTAAAGAGTTTTCTGTAGGAATTATAAATTTTCTTAAATTTTTTCAGCAAGAGACTTTCCAAAATTTATTTTGCATTTTAATAAAAAAATAAAAATGCAATAATTTGAAAATAATTATTATATACTAAAAATTAAACCTTTATATTTAAAGAGAGGCCAGAAGAGAGATTATTTAGCTATAATTTCAAAAGAAATCTAAATAAATATTTAAGTTATAGTTAACAAAAATCTTTCTTCTATTTTAAGAATTTTTAATTCGGACTTTTAATTTATTACTTATTTGCTATAATTAATAGTTGTATTCATTCATAAAAAAATAAATTAGATCGAAAATTATAATTTTAATTGCATATTGTATTTTAATTTATTCCTTTTCGAAACTCTAAGTGTCTTTTTTAGTATTAAAAATTTGAAATCAATGGCAAAAATATAATACTGCTTTATAATACTCTCATATAAATACTCTACCCTAGCCACTCTGCAAAGGAGTATTTAGGGCTTTCATTTTCAACTCTTCCACTTCAAGTCGTGGTAAAATATTAATCATCACATAACTATGCATTAAAGTTTTGAAATAGTTTATGAGTGAGATATTATCGTTGAGTGAGTCCAAATCACAGAAATCATATTCGTTATTTTCGACTTCTTCTAAAATGGCTACCTCCTCCTTCTCAAATAACAATATATCATGAAGTTGGTGTGGGTTATTTGCCTAGGTCGTATTATTTGCAGGAAGCTTGCACATGAACTTATGAAGAATATGCGAGTGCTATTCTTGACCTTCGCTTCCTTCCTCATTCTGATCATTACTGGCCGAGCTCGCTCCCACAAACTGCTCGCACTATACGATAGTCTAACTCTGCTTATCACACTAATTTAATTCATAAGTAAAGTCTATCAATGAATTTAAATCAGCTAAATCAAATGTCTTGTCTTGTATTTAGGCAAAAGATATTCCCTAGACTGGCTAATTTTCCTGTTACGAATCCAAGCACCTTATTAATTAAAATTTTCTCAGTGGATCATCTTAAAATAAATTTAGATTTATCAGCTAAATTTAAATTGTTAGGTGCTAACTAATTATAAATACTCTATGCTTCTATAATTTTTCTTAATAGTTAATTAAACATATTTTATAATGATAAAAATATTTTTGTAGATTACATATTTTTAAGATTATTTGTTATAAGGATCCTTTTTTAATTTATTTGAGATTTATTTACTCTTACTTAGATTTTTGAGAACGAAATTTTAATTAATCTTGAGATTCATTTCTTCAAGTTGTTCTTTTATGAAAAAGCAATATTTTATATCTTTTCTAGTTATCGATTTGCATTTTTGCGTGACATTTATTTTTTCAAAAGATATGAAATCTATATATTTAATTGACGTTTGAACTTTTTCTATTTGCCACGTTGTCAATAATGAATGTGCTCGAAAATTTCTCTAGGTGCTTAAAATTTTATCATAATTTTTATATGCTAGTCAAACCCTAAACTCTATAATTTGATAATTGCATCTGTTCTTTTTCTTCTCTATTTATCATCTTTGATAATAAAAATATGCTTATTGACATAAAATACATATTTGTGTATACTTCTTCTAAGTCTGTAATCAGTTAACCATTATTTTTTCCCAACATTGCTTTTGCATTTTGGGGATTTTAAAAAACGTCTATAAATTTTCCCTTTTATCCGCCATCTGTGCTCGCTTCTTTATTATAGCATTTCTTTTTTCTTATAGCAAGCCTTTACAAGGTTTTTAGTTTAGATTTTTTCCTAAAACTTAAAAAAATTAAAAAAAATTTTTGATTTTAATGCCCCCTTTGATTAAAATGTAGAAAATGAAATAAATGAGGCACCCCACACTAAAAACGTCACTCTATTAGTCGAAGGCTTCGGCCTTGAGGATCTCAGGAGCCATAAACCAGGAGTTCCGCATATTTGCTCACTCAGATGCTTGCAATCACTAACCAAAATAATTCAATTTATATCAACCAAATCTGCTAGACCAAAGTCAGCAATCTTTAGCCTTGGATATAGAATAAATAAGAAAAGTTAGTAAATGGGATTCTATTTGAGATCTTCGATTTTATGGGCAAAATTAGAACTTTGTGTTTAAGGAGTTTTATTATTAAATATAAAAATAATAAAAAATAATAATAATATAAAAATAATAAAAATAATAATTAAGGGAATTAAAGGGCCCCGGTAAATAAGATAGGCCTAGTCAATGATATTGCTGTGACGCATTATTGAGCAACAAACCCACCACCGAAAAAGGATATTAAAAACGTGGACCCCCCCACCTCACATTCTGAGCAGAAGCCCGGCTTCGCAGGGCCATCCAAAAAAAAAAAAAAAAATCCCTAGTTGGGGGGGAGCAAGTCCCCTCCCTGGGCTGTTCGCTTCCAACTGATGACTAGGTTTGCCCATAGATTTCCTCCCCCCCGCCTAAAGGATTGGAGGGGGAGTGGGAAAACCCCTCACTTTGATTATCCTCCAGGAGCAGTCCCACCTTCCCCAGGGCTTCGGCTCCATTTTCCCCGCCATTTTTAAACATCACCCCCCAGCCAAAACCAAACCAGAAAGCCTTAGGGAAAGGGGGACCGGGGCCGTCCCCGGGGCGTCCTGAATTTTTAAATTTCTAATTTAATAATTGATTAAAAATTTAAAGAAATTTAATTTTAAATCTCTTGAATGAAATCACTTGATGAAAATTCCTCCTCCCAAACATAAATTGAATCTTTTTTTTGCTTTTAGGTATTCTACTTTATAGCAAGCGAGGTGAGCGAAAGTGGAGATGGGATTGTAGGATTGCTTCTTAAATGAGTGAGTAAAGTATTTTTAATTCAAATCAATTTTAAGTAAAGTTCCATGATTTATGTATTCCATGACCACTTTAAATTATATCTCACTTGATAAGGAAATTTTAAATTAATACTTATTTTTTATGAAATTTATAAATGAAGTTATCTTTCATTCCATATATAATTTTTCTGCCAAGATGCAACATAAGAATTTATGTTGGTTAATATTTGATTCTAGATTTATAATTATAATAAAATGAAAATGTTTAGATTGTATTAAGAAAATATTTTTATAATTTGAACTGTGAATGAAGCCCTTCTAATGAATTCCTTATACTGCTTTAACAAGCTAGCCCACCAAGTCTTCTGCCTACTCTCTTAATTATAGTTGGAATTTTAATTAAAATCGGAAAATGGTCAAAATATAGGAAAGAATTTTTTATATTGCACATTTAATCTATTTTGAAATACAAATACAAAGCGAATTCTTCATAACGACAAGTATTTATCGTACAGAAAGTTCAGAGGAGCATTATATTATGAGGGTATGTCCACTTTCCGAAGTTTTTTTCCTTTAAATGTCTCTATCTAAGAACTTCATTGAACCTGTTGACAACTACAGTTCTTGTCTTAATTCAAAATGTACTCTCGTTCCAAGTTATTAAACCCTAATTTATAAAAATTAATTAATGATTAAATGTTAAGGTTTACCTTGTCATCCATCTTTTCTTACACGAGTCGAACAAGTAATGTTTCCCTTAAAATTTTTCGAATGCGCAGTTAGGTTCCATTTAAGTTGCTAATCTTTGTCTCATTTCATTTCTAATTATAAATTTTTAATTATTTATATGTTGAAAGAATGAATAGAAAACATTTTATTAAGAAATTTATGATGTCTCTTTTGTATTAAATTTTCATGTATAATAAATGGAGAGTTGCAAAATGGTGACAGTTGAAATCGTAGATTCAGCCCCAGATCTGCAGCTTGTTCGATAGCTTATTAAAAATTAATATGAGTTTCTTCTTTAATCATCTTCATATACCCTTTCTGCAGCGAGATATGATGATCGCATTTTACAAAATCCTCTATTTCAAATTCAAAAAAGCTTGTGTCGCTTATAACTCTTGACTGAGTGCTCCCACAAAAAAAAGTTACAAGGATAAAAAGTTCTTAGAATTTCACGCTGAATCGAATGGTGTAATAATTATTCAAATTGGACACACTTTGCCTGCCGCTGATTTATTCCATTTTAATTTAATGTCTAATTTAGTTCTCTTTTTTATTAAATTCTCAGCTATATAATCTTTCTTTTCGGTTTAAATAGTCTAGCAGGTGATCCCTTCCATATAAAATTTAGCCAATTAAGAATAGGAATTTGTATCAAAATTTTATAAATTTCGCCTTTATTTTTAACTATTTAATCCTAAACAAATAAAAGAACTATAAAAATTATATGCTTTTATTTTAAGAAAAAGGATATTGACCACATGGACGCTTTTATCTGTCTCAAACATCTGTATTATTCGCACAATATTTAATTTTGTATATACTTTAAACATTGCTGGCCTTTCTCAGATCCTACATTGCTTTGAGCTCATTTCTTATTTAAAATTTGGTGGGAAGACGGAAATGCACCTCCCCCTTTTTATTATAAAATGCTAAAAATTGATCATTTAAGCCTAAATTTGTCCGAAAAGCCAAAATATTTAGAGTTTTTGGTCTTTGAATTTTCCTTGAAAGTTATATTTCATAATTTAATTTTTTTAATTATCTATTATTTGTTTATTAAGTTTAATTTTGAAGATTCCTTTCATTTTTTTAGATTTCTTCTCTTTTTAATTACAGAGTCACATTTGCACTACGATAGGAGTGAGTATATATGATGATCCAAGATTGGTAGGAGAAATAATGCATTTAATTTCTAAGATCTTTAATGCTTTTGTTATTTATATTAAAACAAAGCATGCTATATTTTCTAAATAGTATTAAAGACCCCTTCTGTATAAGTTAAAGTCAGTGTAAGAGACCAAATACAGCAATAGATGAAATTATCTAGTTTTTAATTTAACTAGCCATTTACTACTTAAAAATTATATTTGAGGAAAGATTTTTCTACGTAGGAGAAGACATCAAATAATTGGGCAGATTCTACATATAGCGTACATTTGACCTAAATCATTTAAAAACCTTTTTTGCTGGTAAATTGACTTGAATAAATTTTAGTAAATATCTGAAAAAATTTTAAATTATGAAATTCGTCTTCAACAAAATTTCAAAGGCCAAAATTCTTAAATTTTGGCATTTTTTCCTATTTTGGCCTGTATGGACTAATTTTTAGCATTTTTGGCAGTATGAAGGGGAAGGTGCACTTCCATCCCTCCCCCTAAAATAAACAATTTGTATTTTTAATTTTCAAATTCCCTTATACAGAAACAAGCTCCTCAATTCCGTATATTAATATTTTTAATTTTTTATATTGGAGAATTGTGCTTGACTTTTTTCTCTGATTTCTATTATCTAAATATCATTTAATGATACTGTCTATATTGAATTCCTATTGATATGAGTAGTCCAAGCAATCCGGTATTTTGTTGATCATCTAGCAGATATTAATTAGCTAGGTCTTCGTTGGGATGGGTTAGAATAGAGTTCTGGAAAGTGGCATCGTAACTATTCTTAAGTGGTGAATCACGTTGTTGCGCCATTTTCATTTTTTACTCTTTGTGATAAAAATAATATAGATTCCTTCTAAATTCATCGCCCAACTATATAATATATTTAACTGAAAGCTTGCTTCTGTGATAACTGTGAACTACAGAAATAAATACATTTCTCATAAGAAATATATCTTACGAAAAATAGAATAATTAAATTTAAATCAGATATAAATTTTAATTAAATTTTATAATATTGATATCAATGAATAAAAGCATTCACAATTAATTACGCAAAATTAGCTTTATATAAATAATACTTCTTAATTTGGAATCATTTTCAGTGATAAATTTAAAGAAAGCAATCATCATATCAGTTAAAATATATTCATTGCTTAGTCTTTTAACTATTTTTTATAAAAAATTAAAATTGCAGATTGAGATATTTTAAAACATAATTTTATTAAATGCTTTTACGAGAGAATTCTTAAATTAATTTAAAATTACAAAAAATTACGCTTTTAAATTATGATTAAAATATGATATTAATAGAATAAAAACTTCAGAAAAGTAAGTAGATTCGCAATAGAAAATTATAAAATACAAGGTTGATGTTTTTCATCATTCTAATGGAGTATTTTTAAGTGTTAAATACTACGAGGATTTTTCCCTTATTAATAAATTGATTGCATAGGTAGATTATTTTAGATATTTTAATAAAAAATATTCCAAATCACAAGTTTGGCTATTTAGAATGAAGAAGCTCTTAGCAAATATTAATTTTTGAGCTCAACCTTGATGAGTTCAGCAGCTTCTATGTTACTAGACTTAGACTTCTGTATGCGCTTCACTGCAACAAGCTAGTATATGTTAAATAATTTGACTTTCGCAAGGTACACCTATGCAAAATTTCCTTGGCCTAGCTTATTCAATACCTCATAGTCACTCTATAGAGCCTTATTAGTGAAGCAAACAGGCAGAAGCTCTCTAAGCCATTTAATGCAAATACTATACGTGGGGAATGTCAATTTTATGAGGAATTGGTTTGATTTGGGCTCTTGGTTTTGCATTGAATCGACTTGGCTAGAGCTTGCTGCGCACATATTTCTGCTCTATTTCTGTGGCGAAGTTTGGACGCTTAAAAAGGAATCACTTCTGCTCGTTATCGAAACTTCGTATTACTAATCAAACAGTTTAATATTACAAATCATCATTAATTTACTATGACCAAGTCTGTAGAGATTCATCAAGAAGCGCTTTAAAATTAATTATCTATAATTGCTTATGGGTAGTTAATTAGTTGATTCAAAAATATGCTTATAATGCTAAATGATTCCTGATTGAAACTTTTAAATCTGAAATCCAAGTTTATTCATGCAAATCGTAAATGCAAATGTATCCATCTACACTAAGTCCAAGCATTTCTATATTGCACTAATATGAACTTTCATTCATTCTTAAAACTATGAAAATTATTAATTAATTTCAATTATCTAACAAATATATTACATCACTCTATTGTGTAATATTTTGTTAACTGTGAACTAGTTTCGATACTTCTCTTCCAGTTACTGGAGAATTTGACACTGATAAAAGTCAGAATAAATAATAATTAGAGTGAGTCTGAAGTTTTCATTGTGTTTATTATTTGATTGTCGCGTTCAATTTAATCTTTTGATAGTTTGAATTATAAATCTGTATTCTAAGTGGCAGACTGTGATGTTCTTATATATCTCAAATACTAATGGGAATACGCTGTATTTAAATATTGCTAAAACTCACAATTATTTTTCATTAAGCGAATAATTTTGATAAGAAATTCACAAAACGAATTCATTTTGTCTTGAGAAAAATAAACTTTGCGGAAAAATGAATTTAATGATTTTATTTTTGTGTGAAAATATTTATAAAAGCATTTATTTATTTTTTAAAAGAGCAATAATGCTAATATAGCTGGGTATAAATTCAAATATAGAAAATAAATTACATTTTAATAAATAACTTCTGAGAAATAAAAATATGAAAAAGCTAGGCATTTAAATTGAATAAAGTAATAATCAATAATCATTTTACATTTTATTTGAATAAAGAGATTTAATTCCTTTTAAATTGCAATTTATAGAATAATAATAATTATAATTATGTAAAAAAGACCTATATAAAATCATCATTATGCATATTTTATAAATTAAGTTACTTTTCAATACTAACTAATACAGTTTGAACCAATCTAATTGCTGTGTTTTAATTTATATTCAATTTGCTGTCCACTTATCTCAAGTAACTGATACCACATAAGTAAGTTAAAATTAACCCAATGTTTATTATAAATATTAGCATGAGATGATAATTTAACATATCATATATTCTTTTTTTATGTTAAATTATATTTCTAATTTATATATTCATAGCTCAACATTTATGTTTTTTTTTGTTGTTGCTGAAATTTGATTAAATATATTTTATTTAAATGTAAAAACACAAATAGCTATGCATGTTTCATCTTTTGATCAAAATTGTACTAATTTGGATTTTTATAACAAGCATATAAGATTTTGATTATTTACGTAGAAAAAAATAATTTCCTAGATTTTAATCAATTATAAATAAGGATTTTAAGATTTTTATTTCATCTTAAATATATAAATTTTAATTCTATTAATTTTATTTGTATATAAAGTAAATGAATTGAACACTAAAATTACTTAATTTTATAAGTAAATTACTCCTTTCAGATAAGATGCGTATAAAAAGAGATAGTAGTGAAAAATTAATACTATTAATAATTCTTAAAAACTCTCAGCTTAAATAAATCATTATGGGACCTTACCTCGCAGTACCTAAAAAAGACAAGGACTCCTACGATGGAGAAAATGCTCAGGTAAACAAATTTTCAAAAATAGCTTACTTGCTCTGCGTTTCGGTATTAAAACTACAATTTAGGTGAGATACGGAGCAACCGGCATGCAAGGCTGGAGAAATACTATGGAAGATTCTCACATCGCATGCCTAGATTTAGGAAATGGTGTATCATTTTTCGGAGTTTACGATGGCCATGGAGGTAAGCCCCACCCCACACATATCTTTCAATTTTTCGAAATCCATATTTTATACTATATACTTTTGACCATATATATTAACAATTCATGTCATAGGTAACCAAGTGGCAGAGTACGTTCGCGACCATTTGATTGACGAGATGAAAAAGTTGAGCTCCTTCAAGTCTGGAGATTACGAGCAGTGCCTCGTGGATATCTATTTGCTGATCGACCGCCAACTTAGAACTCCAGCTGTTAAGGAGAAGCTAAAGAGATATACTAACAACCAGGATAATGCTGCATCACTCCTTGGAGGTAGCAGCGAAGAATATAGTCCTGAATAGGTGTATATTTTTATATTCAAGAAATCGCTTACAACGCCGGATGCACAGCATGCTCCGCTATTATCACTCCCACTCAAATAATCGTTGGAAATTCAGGTGACTCCAGATGTGTCCTCGGTAAGAGAGCCGACGGAAGACTCGTCGCCGTAGATCTCAGTGTCGATCATATACAGCTAAAAATATTTCTTATATTGATATCTGAATTTTTTAATTATTTTTGGCATCATAAACCAGACCTACCCTCGGAGAAAAACAGAATTGAAAGAGCCGGAGGTTTTGTTGAGGAGAGCAGAGTCAAGGGTGTACTGGCACTTTCTAGAGCCATTGGAGATTTGGAATACAAACAGGACAGCTCACTGCATTAATATTTTTTGTTTGCAAGAGAAGGATCAGATGATCACAGCCTTCCCTGAGATCAGAGTTGAGAAAATCGACAAGAATGAGACCTCATTCTTGATCATCGCTTGCGATGGCATCTGGGATTGTTTAATTAATCATGGCTGATTAAATCTTTGTTTGACTTCTCAAGAAGCCGTAAACATGGTGGGAGAATTAATGCTAAAGGCAAAGAAACTCTCATCAGTTGTTGAGGATATGTTCGATAAAATCATTGCCTGCTGATGTTGCTTCATCCTGGTGGTGTCGGTTGTGACAACATGACCTGTATTATTGTGGAGTTCAAGAAATGATGAATTCAGCATGAGGGTTAGTACTGCAACATGCTCAGTCAGCTCTTTAACATATGATGATATATTCTTCTTTCTCATTCATGGTAGTTATCTATGATTCATTAAGATCTTTGATAAACGTTAAATTTTCAAGCTTTATTTTTAGCTCCTGATTACTTATATTTAGCCAAATCTCGTTCCATTTAATTCTACAGCTTATATTTTCATGAATTTGTGTGACGTCAAAATTTAAATCTAAGTTAAGTAAGCAAACATACTTAATCACGTGCTTGATGACTAGAAAATCCGCTTGCAATAATCATAGTTATTAGGAGATATGCCTATTATATTATTAATATTAATATTATACCAAACAGTAGAAGTTTGATCTATATTTATTTGAGATGCTCTTCAATAACTAAGATCCAATTTACTTTAACATGTGTATATGTTTGAGTTAAGAAGAGAGTGGGTAGATGAATCCCTCCATCACTAACTCTTTATATCATAATCTTTAAAATACACCTACCTATCAGTGCTATCTCACGCCCTCTACCAACAACAGTAAACTTAATAATCAAAATATTGATAAGCAATTTAAAAATGAAAGAGAGTTTAATAGCAAGTCTGTGTCGTACGGTCGTCCTTCAGATGAGGATTTTCCAGACCACATTAACTCATGCAATGAAAAGTTTAACTAGTAGAATGACGATGAAAACATTCAACTAAGAATATAGCCCAAAAATCTCTCTTCAGCACTTCTAGCCAATCACAAAAACAGCTCACAATCTCGCATATTCTAAAATTTATAAATTGGAATTAAGATTTTTAGTGGGAAAATTATTAAGAGAGTAAAAATAAATTAGACTATATATGTGGATTCACTGATTTAATTTTACTTAAATCAAATAGAATTTGATCAAAATTTTGATCATAAATAATTTGTTCTATCTCGCAGCCCTTAAAAATAACCTAATGATAATGTAAGAAAAATTAATGCTTAAATTGTCTTATAGGAAGTGAGTTTGGCTGATAAAGTAAGGATGGCGATTAAAACTTAAACGGACCGTGACAAGATAAAAAGAGAGAAGGGTTTTCTATCTGCATTTGAATTGAATATGAAAGTAGACGGGTTTATGGTGGGCTAAACCAAGATAGAACGCTTTCAATCTGATGATAACATCAAGGATGTGTCACTAGATTTTATTAAGTTAAATTATAATATGGTGATTTAAGATAGGAAATAGTCAGAGGATAGCTACTTCTAAATGAGAACAAGGCCAGCTACTGGCTTAAAATTCAGCAAAAGCGCGGCATCGATTCCCATTGAGGAGCAAGACTCTGAAAACGGGACTTAGAATGAGCAGATTAGTCAATAGCTTTACAATAACTCAAATAGTGGTTACGCTACCCCCACATCTTCCAGTATCTCTCAAGAGGCTAAGATGAAGCTATCCTCATTTTTTATCTGACTTGTAAATAGTGTCCGTAGCAGGATAAGGTGCTTATGGGAAAGTTTATAAAGTTGGCCTCAAAGCCAAAGCCTCTCAAGAAATGTCCTCCTTTGCAAGATAAAGCACAGTTTTAAAGCAGGCTGATTTCTCAGACTCGAGTGTAACTAGAGATAAAAAATTTATGTTTAAAAGATGAATCGAAGCATCCTAGTTAGGTTGGTGTTGCTTCAGTTATTCCTAAGTCTAACAATGGCTCATTCATTTTGCAAGAACCTCAGAATTTACCAAGTTCCATCTCTTAGCATTCCCACCAGAATTCTAATTGCAAATAATACGCTCTGAAGGCTATTGAGAAAAAGTTAATAATGCTAGAGGAAAAAGAGCATGAGGTTCACATTGAGAAGCTTGTCCTCACTCATCTCAAGAACCCTTACATCATAAAGTTTTACCAAACTTTCCAAGACAAAATGAAACTCTACTTCCTGCTCGAGTATATTCCAAATGGTTCATTGTTTGACTTCATGAAAAGAGAGAGAAACATTAGTGACAGGTTGGCAAAGCATTTTGTGGCAGAAATTTAAACAATATTCATTATAAATATCCACTAAATTGTATAAGGGTTGGAATATCTGAGGGAAAAAGAGATAGTACATAGAGATCTCAAGCCTGGAAATATTTTGCTTGATGAAAATTATCACATTAAATTCATAGAGTAAGAGAAAATTATTATTATTGTTCATAGATTTCGCCACCTCCAAAATTCTCAACAAATCGCTCCAGAGTAAAATCCCTCGCAAGAAGTCCTCAAATCAGGAACTATTAAATGGACAGACAATGACCCAAGATTAGTTAAATTAAGAGTACTTAGAGCAGAGGAATTACTCGATGGTAGGCACTGAAGAGTATTTGGCTCCAGAAATCCTGCAGAAAAAGAAGGTCTAATTTTCTACAGACCTCTGGAGTCTGGGAATAATTATTTACTAACTATTCACTGGGAAAACTCCATTTAAAGGTAATAGTGAGTATGTAACTTTCGAAAATATAATCAATCAGAAGGAAATAGAATTCCCTGCCAAAATTTCTGCTGATGCTAAAGACTTGATAACTAAGCTACTGATCAAGAATCCCGATTAACAATTTAAGTAAATTCTTATTCGCTTTAAGTATCGATGAGAGAATAGGAGCTAGGGATTTCTCAGAGCTTCTTCAGCATCCTTTTTTCAAGGATATAGATTTCAAAACTCTAAGAAGCTAGAAGGTTCCTTACAAAGTTGGACACGTAGCTAGGACTCCAGTTTATTCCTAGTCCTTCATTATTTGTCCTGACTCAACTACTTCTCAAGATTTAAGGAAAATTGCCAAGAGCACGCATGATTTGTCAACTGGAAGTTTAAATCAATTCTCCTTAATAGTTTTAAAGAAGATTAGAAGATGATGATGGAAAATTCTCTGATATCTCAATTTCAGATATTAACCTTAACAAAAGCAAAATCTGATGATTGAAAAATTATTGATAGTAGATAATTAAAGCATATATTTTAAGCAACAATGAAGATAACTCTTTTGATATGGAAGATAAAATGAGAAGAAATGCACCAAAAAGGTATGCCAGAAAGAGATCGTCAAGTTTCTAAGATCTAAGACTTAGTAAGAGCAAAAGCCACTAAACCACTAAGTCACAAAATTAAGATAATGACATGCCCATTCTTAAGTAAGGATAGCTAAAGAAGAAGGGCTTGCTCTTTTATAACAATAGAACGGTAACTCTAAATTTTGTTAAAATGATTCATTTTGTTTTAATGCCTATGGTATTCTACAATATACTGATCCAAAGAACTTGGATAAAGTAAGAGGCGAAATCGACTTAAAGGATAGAAGCATCATAACCAAGATGCCAAGAAAATCAAGAGACCAGATTGAAATCATAACTAGAGAAGGAAATTTCATGGGGGAGCCTTTCCTCGACAGTAAAATTTTATAGTGAATAAAGGTAAGAAAAAAGTATATTTATAGGGTAATTTTCGCTCCTATCCTTCCAGTTAAAGAGGTGTATTCAAACATCTAAGGCTTCAAGTTTTAATCCTACTTCAGTCCTAATAGAAGTTAACTGCACCTGAATAAATTCTATCTTTTAATATATTTGAATATACTTTATAAGAATCAGATTTAAGAGCGAAAGTTACCCTATAAACATAATTTTTTTTAACCTTTATTCACTATAAAATTTTACTGTTGATGAAAGGCCACCTAATTTCATATTCAAGGAGCTTCACAAAGGTGACTAAGAAATGATCGCCTGGGAAGAGCAAATTAAAAAGTTTACCAAGATCAGATATGTCTGAACTAGAACGAATTTGTAACAATCAAACCGAAGACGCCTGTCGTCTCTCTTCACATCGAATTTAATATGAGTGGAGAGAGGTGTTTTATGTAAATATATTTTCTCTACGTCGGAAAGTTCACTTTTGAACCTCTAAAACTAGAAATCTGAAATAATCTAAACTTATTTATCTATCTATCTTTAATTAATACGAATCACTAACCTATATATACTACTCGATCTCTAACTATGTGGTCCCAGTTTATTCGTTGATGGAATTTAAAACAGGAAATAAAATGGACAAATTTTCTGACAGGTTCTAAGCGATCTAGGGTTACTCCTCATAGCTGCAAAGTAATCGGAGACAGTACTAGAAGCAGAATCAATCTTTTGCCTCCGTTTAAAAAGTGCAGGCTCCTTTACAAAAAGTGTCTACTTTTGAAACCCTCAGACAATTTAATAAAGAAATGCGCATTTCAAAAAATCAGAAATTAAGTTTAATTAATGATTGAACTTATTTAATTCAAAGGATTCTGCCAATCCGCATTTACAAGAACCATAAACATAACTTTAGCAAAAAGAGAGAGTTAAGGTTTTTAACTCATAGACCCCTCATAAGTTCAAGCAGAAATCTCTTGTTAATTAATCATTTGACAGAAATTAAAAAACCTTTCCACCTTAAATAGGAGCAGGCTAAAAAGTTCTAAATAATTTGAATAGTTGAACCTCAAATACTCTAGTAACAAATTCTATATATTTTATATTGTAAATCCCTTTTATGAAATTAGTAACTAGGATGTTTAGAAAGTTTCTCCCAAAACATCTGCAGTAAGTTTGTCAACTAAGGACATGCTAAAAATTATCAAAGTTCGACAAATCAAAGACTCCCATAGAGTATCGTTTATTTTTAGAGAGGCAAATAAATCCGAGTAAGAATCAGAAGAAAATAAAGTGGAAATGGACAGCATTAGTCTTTTTTAAAATCAAGCAAATTTAAGAGACAATTCTCAAGAGTCATCCCTATCCTAGCTATAAAGTTAAGGAATTTAGAGCAAGAGTTACAATACAACACCTAAGACAAACTTTTAGGTAAATTAGAGGCAAGCTGAAAAGCTGAACCAGCAATCGAGGGATACTGAATCTGTGAAGACTGTCATCCGTTTCAACAAAAGAGAGAGCCCTGGCAAACTCTCTAATCACCAATTCAGTTCCATGAATAGCTTGCTCAATAGCTTCAATAATTCAATCTCATTTTCAATTCTTATGGCATTTTTATAACAGTATCGACCAGAGTAGGATTTACGATAACATTCAAATGAGCCAGAGAGGAGAGGAAAGCCCTTCACTGAGCGGCAATAGTAGACTTGGGAAATAAGAAGATAACGACAGCGATGATGGCATAGAGATAGATGCTTTGATAAAGTAAAAGAATATAGGACTTTAAAGGCCTTTTGGCTAGTCCATATAATTTGAGCCAGAGAATCATGAGCTTTTTAATGACAGCTCAAAACGTATAATCTTGCTATTTTTATATTTACAAAGTCCAAGAAAAGCTATATTTTTTATTTTATATTAATTTGTAAGTGTCGACAGATCTATAATGAGTTATTTTTAATCTCTAGTTTTAACAAGTAATCCGTATTTAGATGAACCACTTAGCTACTCACATTCTAATTATCAAACTCCCAAGTACCCTGATCTGCAATAAGAATAACTAGGTTTATAAAATATTCAAAATCTTTAAACTGAATTCGGACCAGAGATCTAAATAACAAATATGAGAAACAACACTGATCAATAAATTTTTTTAATATTGGAGTTTTTTATAAGCACGAAGGAAGTCTAGTGGGAAACTTTCTTTTAGAAATGCAAACGAGAGCAATACTCAAGAGGAATAATTTCCAACCGAATAATCTATTTAGAGCGACGATGCTTGTCAGTCTGTAGTTTCAGCCCTTTGTTGCAGCTATTCCCCTCATAATAAAGCAAAATCTAAACAGAAGGAATCAGAGTTGAGTTACCTTTCTCCATCTGCTAGACTGAGAGTCAGTTAAAACAACAATGACTTGATCTACAAGTCACTTGGAATCAACAGATCTATCTTATAAACAAAAGCAAAATTTTAATTTTAAAGGGCAAGAAAAGTCAAATGCTAAGTCTGATAAGAATACCAAACTCAGAATAGACCATAAAAGCAGATAAATTAGGGAAATAAAACCACCAAAAGAAAGAATCATCAAAAGATTGCGAAATTAGAGCAACGAAGATTTTTAAGATACTGAAAACGTAGCTGATTTATCAAAACATAAATTAATTTTATGATGATGAGACTGGACGATATCATTTTTCATTTGGAGGACCGGAAGAAAGTCCGCCTTCAAATCTTAATCGCTTCCAACCAGGAATTAAGCAATAGTCTAGCTATAAAAAGCAATCAAGTGAAAGAAACCAAGATTTTGATGACAGAAAAATAAAAAAAATACGTCTCTAAATGCTTGTGAAAATAACTTATGAATTTATCATTGTAAAAAAGATAAATGAAGAAATAGAGTTGCGCTTTAGAATAAAAAATTATTTAAGCAGAGGATTATTTTTCAATCTTATGATTCTTCTTTAGTTTGGGAATATGTTTGATTTCAACTTGAAGGATTTTGTCAACTTTCTCTTCTAAATGAAATTTAAGGTAAATGATTATTATTACCTAGATTTTTAATAGCTTTTTCGTCAATGCTAAAAATCTTCATTAAACTTTGGATCTAATCTTTAGTTTTCTTCAAGCTTATGCCCCAATCATCATAATTTTTAGTAAATTACTAACTTCCTTGAACCTAGGAGAGTCTAAGAACAAAAGCATCTGGAAAGTAGCCTTAGAATGACAGCTTATCTTGCAAATTTGGTTTTATTAAGTTTTTTGAATCAGTAGTTTTTGTTTCTGTTTCTTTAATAGCCTAAGTTCCAATATTGTTATAGAAATTTTTAATTATTAAGAATAAAAGAAATTGATGGAATATAAAAATCTTATTTTTAAGTTAATATATTTTTATTATATAAGATTAAATAAAAAGATAGTTTGAAGCTATTAATAAATAACACAGGAGCAAATTAAGCTCGTTTCAAGACTTGTGTGTAACTAATTCAGTACTGATTGCTTTATAATTATCAAAAGATATTTTAATATTGAGAAAGGTCAAAACTTAATTAAACAGTTTATATTAATGAATCCCCTTTTTTAAGAGATTTTTTAATTAAATTTTCTACCTAAAAAAAATTCTCCTATTCTTTCTTTAAAATCTTAACAGGTTTTTCAGATTGAGATTTGCAAAGTTAAAATCTTCAAAATGACGCGCGACTTTTGATGTTATATTAATTTTCTAGTCATCTCTATATTTATAAGTGAAAAAATTTTGATATTCCAAGTGATGACAAAATTAAATTGTCTTAATATGTTTGAATTTAACTTTATTGAGATTTATCTATTAAAATAAATTTCATTATGAGCTGTGATTAAAAATTAACACAAATTATATGGTATTTTTTAATTAAATGAATTTGAAAATGCTAATTCTTAGATTTAAATTTATGAATATATTTATTAATTTTAAATTATTGAATATTCTCTGAACTGCTAGAATTATCAATTGCTTAACCTGGTTATTGATAAGTTTTCTGTGAAATTTATTAGGAGAGCTTTGCATTTTGAGAAAGGACTTTCTCGTCTTCTTCCTTTGCTAAAGATTTGGCTAAAATTTCTGCCTTACTCAAAAGGCCTCCGATTTTTAATTCATTGGAAGCTAATTCCTTTAATCCTTGAGAACTTAATTTAGCTTTATCATTTTCAATCTATAACTCTTCATTGTCTAAATGGTTCCTGCCATCTCAACTATAAAAAAATTATACAAATAAAGGATGTCTAGAATAAAAGATTAATACGAATTTAGTTTACAAAAAAATAATTTGACAAACAAACTTTTAAACAATTTATTATGGAAATAATTTATATCATCTTTCAAAATTATAGCCTCCATCTAATTTAAATCAATTTATTTTTTTAATCTTCTTATGATATTGTGATGTATACTTGTCTCTTTCTAGAGGTTGAATAGAGATTGTAAAGCGTTTGAAATATCGCTTTGCATTTGTTGCTTTTAAGTTAAATCAGGTTTTTCAACTAGTTTAGCTGAGCTTTTGACAATAAAAATTAATTTAAATCGTTGCTATCTCTTCCATCATTATAATTTAACTTAAATTTCATAATATCTTTGCTTTTTAATAAAATATAATATTTACATCTTGGACTTGAGGAAGCTGTAGTTCTTGGAGAGCTGATAAGAGAGCTGCCAGAGAGTCTTGCAGATTACTTCTTCAAGTTTAATAAGCTCTTTGTTTCTTAATTGTTGTGCTTTGACATCTTCAACGATGCTTTGTAGATATTACTTCCCACCCTAAATAACTTTCATCAAATCCTCTATCATCCCAGAAAAACTATCAATCAAGTTGCTCCTTCCAAAGTCTAGAACTAATTTGCTAACTTTGGCTTCGCTAAGTTAGGCGCAGTTTGGCAAGATGCATCAACGGTTGCTCTTTTGCTAGCACTCGCTAGCTATTAGTCAACTTATATTTTCTCCTCAGAGGAGGAGTTTTCTTAAATATCTGAGGTTTAGATGTCTGAATGGGTTTCGTGAGTTGGTTGCATCCAAATTAATTAAATATAATAACATTTAATCGGATTTAAGTTAATTATCATCAATTTAACTATTTGTTTGTATGACAGTCTTGTTGACGCTAAGAATATAAACCTGCTGGAAGAAAGGAATTCTCCAAGTTCTTAACTAAAGCACAGAGTAAGCCCTACATCTAAACACCTAGAATCTTTTAAATGTCTGGATCAAAAGAGTGGAGTCAATAACTTTGAAGAAACTTGGAAGAGTATCACAAGTGAGTGTAATATGACAAGCAGGGGCACAGACTTCCAAGAATCAAAACCTTAGAGAGCTTATTCTTCAATTTGTGAAGGCACAGTCAGCAAACCAAAGTCTAGTAAGCTCTTGACCCCTTCTTAACGAATCTATTATTCTTCCATTTAATTTAAAGTAGAATCGATAATATGAGCCCGCGAACTGATGCACTGCTGAGTAAAAGGGAGGATGAATTCAACAGGAAGTTTACTCTCAATGCTCTTGACCTCAGAGACAAATATTCCTCTCCTAATTCGCAACATCGAAGCTAAAACTAGTTCGAGTAGAGAAATCTTCAAAAGTATAACTCAGAAGTAAAAGCACTTTAGAAATCATAGAAGTTTGAGCATCAAATACTCCCAAACACTCTACATAAATTTATATAACTAATATTCTATTTCAAATCTTAATAAATTCAGACTGATAGGACCCAAAAGCATCGAAGAGAGAGAAGTCATATAGGCGCTCAAAGAAATAAACAAGTATGACACATTTACACTCAAAGATATAAAGTAAAAGTACTCCAAAGATGGCAAAAAGATTGAGATGATTATTCGTTGAATAAATATTATAGACCAATAATAATTATAATCTAATTTAAATAAAATATAGCAAGTCGCATAAGACAAATTTAAATTTAAACTTTATTTTTGAATTGAAAATAAATGTTAATTTTATAATAATTTTCAATCACTGAATATAAGAGTAGAGGGAGAAATAAGTGGAGTGAAAAACAGTATGATTTTCAATTTATTTACTCAGCTATGTAATTAAATTCATTATACGAATGAGACACAGATCTAGATTTGATTTTTTAGTTTTTCCTTTTATTTATATCCAGTAGATAGATAGATAATTATAATTAAACTAATAATTTATAAATTCATACTCTCCCATACTACTTTAATGGGTTACTATACTTTATATGATCACTATTTCTTCTACCTGATTTGTATTTAATTTAACAGTTGTTATTAATTTGTAAGCTAAGTGCTCTATTGACCTCCCTTCTCTTTAATATTACTTCCCTATTTAAGAAACTGCTCGTAAAAGTTGGTAGTCACTTTAGACTATTGTTGAGAGGGTTTTCTGGTTGCGGACTTTATATTGAAATTTTTCATCTAACCAGATGTAGTTACAAGATTTGCACTATTCTTTGGCTGCCCTAGAGATCCTCCACCATTCCTAATTAAATTTAATGGAAAAATATATCAAGCTTTAATTTAAAATCCTAAGTTAACTTGTGCCTTAATTTATTGCAAATAATCCAGAGCTTTTCTAATGACTACTATTTAATAAACGTTACTAGTTGTGTGTAATAACAAATTTAACTTTAATACACTTAGCAATATCCTAGATATGATTAGATTATGAAATGTCTGGCAAACTGAATTCATTAGCCTCTATGTTATTCTATAGCATGGCTTAGTTGTTGTTATTGAAATTGATATTGTTTTAAGAAGCTGCAAGGCCCATCATGCTATAACCTAGCTGGGAGTTGCTAGCGAGAAGATCGAAGGTGCTGTGAGATTACAAATTCGAGGCACTTAAAGAATTATCTTTATTGCCTGAATTCTCTAGCATGTTGAAATTGTTTTGAAAGTTAGGGAAGAATTGGTTCTGCTAATAAATTCCTCCTCCTATTTGATGCAGTTAAAGAAGAATATCACTTAGCATATATAAGGAGTTATTTTTAGAGTTTGTAGTTTTGTTTCAAAGGACTAGGAGTCATCTATATAGAGGGTTTTTTAGAATGCTGCTATGGCTGAACCTCTTCCTCGTTTATGGGAAACAATAATAGAAAGGATTTAAAGTACCTTGATAAGTTATTGGGATCGGTTATATGTTCAATGCATCTTCTTCCTCGAGCAATTAATCCGTTATCACTGCCCTCATGAAAGACGGAATAGGGTCGTCATTAGTTAAGAAAATGCTATTTATTCTCAAAGATTAGTCTTGACTTGGTCATCTCTATAGCTTGAGAGTATTTTCTCTGTTGGCCAAAGTCCAGTGGTGGCGTTACTCTCGCAATTCTGAGAGGTAAAATATTGCGCAATCGATTTTTTCAAAGCCTTCAGCTCAGTAAGCTCGGTATGCTTCCTCTGGCTCTCGAATAGCACCTGCTTAAACTATTTCTCTACGTAGCTTAATCTGCTCTCGAGCTTGGCTATCTACTGCTTTAGAGATAGATTTTCCTTTAAGATGATGGGGTCGTTTATTTATGAATCAATCTATGGGAGTAACTGATAATTAGCATGAAGTAATTATCTTATAATTAATAATGATGTAGTTAATTAGAATCTTTAAGGTTTGAGTTCTTCTTGCATTTCGAAAGGAACATTTATTCAACAAGTAGCAGTAAGTCGAGGTAGGAGTTTCTCGGTGCAATTTGATTAAATACTAGTGGCTCAGCGAATCCACTCTATATCATGTAGCTCTGCAGCCTCTGCTGAATTTGATTAGTCTAAAGCTACTCATTTTGGTTTTCACTGAGTCTTTCCATTATGACTGTATCCTATTGTTAAAGCATGGCCATCAACTGCTGATCACATTTAAAACTAGATATATTGATTCTCGCTCTTGAGCTTTCTAATTTTAATTTTGTATTTTTTGATTTGCTCTGACTAGTAGTCCTCTTGCTTTGGATCCTCTTTTATATATTCCACAGCTGAATTGCCTCCGTGGCTCTTTCGTTTGCTCTAGGGCCTAACTTGGTTTTTATTTTGAGGCCTCCTTGCAGTGCCCAAACTGGGAGATCTCTGACTCACTGAGAAATATAAAGTTCATGATAATAAATCCTGGGCAGGCACGATTTGTTGTATGTTCATCATCATTTAATTATATAATCTGCTGCTATTACTTTAATTTTAATTACTCTACCCTTTCTTTCCTGACTGTTGAAATACATACATCAATAAATATAATGTATTTGTTTTGCAGAGATTTGTGCAGAGTCCTTAGATACGATCTTTGCAGCATAGAAGTCGGGAGATCATTAAAAAATAAAATTGTATATATTTTGATAGATAGACTGCGCATCTATTTTGATTGGGGATTTTAGTTTCCATGTTTAGTTGTGCTTGCTTTTTCTAAATTTTAGGTTTAAACTATCATTGATCTGTCAGTCTTGGCTCCGCTATATATTTATTATCTAAATTTTAAGATTTATTTGAATCTGATTCAGAAGATTAGTTGCTGACGCTAACTGCTACTGTTAAAGCTACAGATTGTAAGGGCTCTAATTATAATGATTAATAAAAGGACTATTGATTAGTTTCTTCTACATAGTAATCTGATTTTGCTGGCTAGATCCATCGACACCCATACTCTTTTACAGTTGAGCACTCATTTAATTGAATGAGCTAATGTTCTGGCTTTAGTTTCGAGATGCAGAAGCAGGAGTTTATTTGATGTGCCTGTAAGATGAAGAAGAAAGTGAAGTGCCTGAACTTAATTGTAAGTTTTACTATAACTGCGCCATATTGGCTAATTGTGCTTGAGAAAGAGTTGGAGATATTTAAAGAAAGGAGGAACTTTTGTTATGTGAGCTAGATATATTATTTGCTTTATTAGGAATCTGAGACTCAGCCAGTATTTGCACAGGCGTTTGGTTTCTGGTTAAGGGCTGAAAGTATGAGTTGTTGAGAGTTTGCTATCCAGGCGTTGAGGAAGATTAATTATTTGAAGCGCTCATTAATTATAAATCTCTATATTTTCTCGCATTCCTAAATTACACACTACTATTATCATACAATTACAATATAATAAACAAAGCAAAAGTTTGATATTTATAGTCTTCATGAATGACTTTAATACTCCTGGATATAAAGAATCTATAAGAATCTTAAAATCGACTTACTTAGTTATTTAACTTAGCTTATTAAAGAATAAAATAATAAATTGATTTTGGATTAATAAATTTGTAATGGGAAACAGAAGTGGCTGCAGCATGTTTGCTGACGAGCGAAGGGATGAAGAAAAGTATTTCTTAGACGGACTTACCCAAAGTGAAAATTTGGCTTTGAAGGAAATTTTCCAACAAATGAACATCACACTTACTAAAATATTTTACTGATTATTTAATTATTCTATATCACAAGTATATTTTCATTCATGCTTATTGACTCTAATAAACTTAAAATTTAAAAGCTAAAATTATATTTCTAATTGGTAAGTTTAGAGAAGGAGGTGTCGATGCTTGAGTTTAAAAGAAACCTAGATCTGTAGATGGTGTTTATGAGAAAGAGGAAGCGGATTTCCCCAGCAATGGATGACTTGTACGAGCACATTCAAATGCTCCTCAAGAAAGATATTATTGAAAAAATAGAAATAATTTCGTGAAATTAAATATAATTATTAAACACATGAGTGAACGTTATTATTTTAAGGCTTGATGTCTCTGTGTATGATTCCATTTTATTGTCTGTTTTAATTAATTTAATTTAAATTTGAATTCAAAATATATATTTAATTTATTTTATTAAAATCATATCAATATGGGTATCAATGGAAAGCCCATGAAAAAGTAGGAAGTTTTTGTCCTGTTGACTTTGACTGATTCTTGAATTTTCTGACATGACCTAAAAAATATGTTTGATTTGTTTTTAATTGGAGGTGCCAGACATCAAAGCCAAAATAATTCTATCATTTTAAATAATTAAGAAAAATACCAAGGATTAAGTCCAATTAATTTTTAATTCTCATTCAAACTAACTCAAAATCATTCATTTTTGGCATATTTACCTGAATTTTTCTAACTCCTTTACAAACTGTTTATAATTGAGATATTCTTAACGAATTTTTTGAAATAATCTATTAAATTTAAATTTTCCTAAATTATTTCTATTTTTACTATAACTCAAGATAGAGGTACAGAATTGGCCTCAATGAATTCATAGTACTCTGGTAAAATGCTCTTCATGAAAAGTAAGAATAGTTACTCAGGCCAGATTATTTTTAAAAGAAGAGTTGATAGTGTCTTCTCATTAGCAAACTTTACTCTATTTAATTTTTGCTTACTCTTTTATAAAATGCTAATCTATATATTTAGGAGATTGGAAGATAGAAGATAGTGGAAGGATATCAAATATCGCGCAGGATAAACTCTTAACTTATTTTTATGACTACTTAGTAGTTTCATTTAAATAATTTTAAGAAGAAGGGAACAACAACTGTCTGTCGTGCATGATTTGCTAGAAGAGAGAGAAGGTAGACTTTGACTAGTTCGACAGAGGGAACTACGATTCTCACGAACTAGGACATCCCTATGATCTCAGGAAATCAGTCACCAGTGATCGTGTCAGACCTGGTAGAGTTGGCTCCGAAATCAACTACAATGATAATTCATTCACTCCTTTGGAGAGATCTACCTTAAGCACTAGACATGAAATGGATGGAGGAAGGATGAGTACTCTAGCTGCCCCTGCTGAGGCAGGTTACAGGTCAGTTCACTGACCATGCAATATTTTGCAAGATTACACATTATCTTTAAGATAATTAAAATTTAAAGAAATTACAAATTTAGAATCTTAAATTTATTAATTTAAAAACTTTTAAAATCCTTAAAAAAAATTAAATTAATTTAAAAAGGTTTTTTTTATTTTTTTAAAAATTTAAATTTAGTTAAAAGTTATAAAAATTTAAATTTTTATTAAGCTAAGTTTTTATTTTAAGTGCCAGAAATTTTTAAAAATTTTTAAATTTAAATTAAAAATTAATTAATTTTGTTTAATTTGGGGAGATTTACTCAGATTATTTAATTTATTCATAAATGAAAATTCAGAAGCCTGTCTTAAACAATTAAGATTAAAGTGAGACGACTGATGTCGAAGAGTAAGTTTCATCTATATACTAAAATGATAAGATTACTTTCCTCTGAATATAAAATGCTCTCTCATTTTTAGAAGTTGCTTTCATTTTCATCCTCATTTTTTCTTCATTTGCAAACAATATAACTCATTTATTCAGGAATAATAAAAAATTCACTTTGAGAGATAGCTTTGATCAATCTAATTAGTTTATAATTAATTTTATCTAACTTTCCATGCTATTTTAAGCTTTTTAAAAACTTGGAATAAGAAAGCAAGCCAGCAGATACATTAAATCCACAAAATGAGTAAAATAAAAATAGAGATGAGTTAATTTCGAGCCCAATAACTTGCCATATCTTTTACTTCCTCCCAAAAAACTTCCCAAAAATTACTAAATTTAAAAATTTTATTCGGGGTTTTTTAAATAAGAGAGGGGAAAAAAATTTTTAGGAATTTATGGGGTCCCCAGACTAAAGTTTTCCCAATAAATTTCAAGGAATACCAAAAACCTTGAAACCCCCAAAGAAAATTTAACGGGGGCAATCCTTTGGGGCAAGGGAATGGGAAACCAAAATTTTTTAAAAAAGGCAAAATTAAAAACTTAAAACCCAAAAAAGAAAACCTTTTTAAAAAAAACCCCCTTTTTCAAAAATTGGGAAAATTTTGAAAAGATAGCCCCATTGAACCCTCTAAACCCATCAGTTGAAAGAGAAAAGAAAATTTAAAACTTTCCCCGGGGGGAAATTTTTAAAACAATGGGGTTTTAAATTCTTTTAAACCAAAATTAAATGAAAGGAACACATCCCCTCAAATTTTACCAAAATACTACGGGATTTTTAAAATAAAAATATTATTATTGATTTATTGGGAATTCCCCTAGAAAAGCAAAGAAAATGAACAGCCCCAATTTCGAAGGTGCTTGGGATTTAAATCTTTTCCCCAAAACTTTGGGGGAAAGGCAAATTTTAGATATAAATCCTGGACTTTTAAAGATCCCGTAACAGACTTTTAATAATAGCATCAATTTGAATTTAAGTCTACCAAAATAAATTAAGGGGTTGGGGGATAATTCAAAATTTTTTATTTTTTTCTCTAAGTTCTAAATAGAAGAGCTGAAAATGGCCAATTTTAAGACATCAATCCTCTATTTGTTTTTTTAAACCTTTGAGCCTTTCAGTTTCAATTAAAAGCCTACTTCAAATTAATTATTTATAATGGCTAGAGCAAGACATTTGATTTTTTTAATTTTAAGGTTTAAATTAAAAATGAAATGCAAAAGGGGGAAATGCCTTTTAAATGTGGGGTGAAACCCCCAAAAGTAAAATTTGAAAAATTTTGGGCCAAACTTTTAAATTTAAACCCTTTCCCAAATTTGTTATCCTTTTTAAAGGTCCAAAGGCCTAAATCTTTATAAATTTTAAATTTAAAACTATTTTTAAATTTTAACCGAGGGGGCAGTAAGACCCCAGGGGGGAAAATAAGGCTTTCTCAAAGATGAGCCCCCCCACTCCTCCCAAAAGCCATTTTCATTTCCACATTCGGGAACATTCCCGGTGTGGGGAAAAAGCCCCGGGGGGGCCCCCAAAGGGGTGAGGGGGCAGGTGAAGTTCCTTTGCCAAAAGGAGTTTTTGGGGGGCTGCAATCAGCCCCAGGAGGGATGCGGAATGTGGGGGATGGTGATGAAAAAAGGGAGGGTGGATGGGGGTAGAAAATAGGATTTTGGGGAGGATGAAAATGGAGTGTGGCCCAAAAAGGCTCCGATTTCTTGGATGAAAATTTAAGGGGTTTTGGGCTGTGGGAGTCCCCCCCCCCCAAAATTTTGACCCAAGTTTGCCTCCATAAAAGAGCCCCGAGCCGTCCCCCGCGCTCTGATTAGATAAAATCGGGTTTTTCTCACCTGGAAGCCATGAAACTAGCAGCTGCTTCCCTCTATCCTCCTTTTTTGGCTCCTCCCCCAAGGGGGGAAGTGATGATGAGAACCAAAAGTTTCCCTTGCTTCAGGAGTTAAAGTGCTAAAGTGTATGCCCTTTAAAACTTGGCAAAGGGGGAAACCACACATTTGCGCTGCGAGCTGTCTTTTAAATCAAATTAGAAACCCATATCTAAAAAAGGGAATTCGTTTAAAACCCCCAAAATACAAACAGGAGAGGGGTTTTAATAAAAAAAACTCGGCAAAGGACTGAAACTTCTTGATTAGATTAGGCCCAAACTCCGCTATGTGCGATTGAGATTTGAATAAGTGGAACCTCTTTGCTTTAAGACTCCCACAATACAATACTGCTTGCGACTCATAGATCACATCTCTGAGGAGGAAACTGCTAGACGCGAAGTCTTGCTCAAGCAATGCGATTTGGCATATCAGATTTCCTAAGCTTCTATCATTTCCCTCCTGTAAATGGAGAGGTAGTTCTTGTTCTCATCGCTTATAACAAGGAGAGTGATTTCAAAGTCCTTTGAACCAACTAGTTTGAGAAACAGTATAATCTGTCCGCTGCTTTGACTATCTCGTGCATTCAATAGGCACAAGATCTATTCAGAACAGTCCCGAGAGAGAGTAGAAATCCCATTCACTCAACGTGGCGATATTCTATCAGCGAGCTTAATTTCTGGTACCTCATAGCTCCGTGGCACTTGTAGCATAATTGCCTAATTGGAGATCACTTCCAGATAGAAATGCACTTGGGATTCTTTAGATTCAATTCACTTGAAGGCAAGCTGGGCTGAAGACTCTCATCGAAGAGATGAGGCTTTTCCCGAATGAAAAACTAAAGGTTGCGCTCATCTCTTTGCAAGAAGATTGCTTATAAAGCCAAAGATGTTTCATCTAACATACTATTCTATACTTAGGGGTGCAGACAGGCAATGCTTGACTATTCTTGGCAAAGACGAATTAAACTTAATAGATAGGGTACTAAAGCTTACTCAAATCATTCGTAACTCGAGTGCATCAAGTGCAAAAGGGAAAACAATTGAGGAAGCTCTCTTTGACCCAGTTCCATGATGACCCTTGGGACGTGGGTTTGGTTTAATTTTCTTACAAACTCCCCCTTCGAGCCCTGGGGGGCCCTTTCCTGTTCGCATTTGGTTTTTCTTTTGAAAAAGAAAGCAAAAAGGTTTTTTTTTCAACTGGGCCAGCTAAAACTGAAAAGGCCCCCGGGAAATATCAAACGGAGGCCCTAAACAGGCGCAGGGGGTCTTATGTTTCTCTGCGCTCCCGGTGGTAGGTTGATTGTCAAACAAGAAAACTCGACCGGCTCCTCCAGTCTAGGCCCTCATTGTCTAAATAAGCAGCCAGCTCAAAAGAGGAACTTTGACTGTTAGGGAGTTTTTTTGACCCAAAAGGGAATGGGGGTACCCCTTAGGGGGAACCTTTCCCCGCTGAAGGATGCGGCCACCCCCTAAAAGCCATACATTCTCTCGGGGCCCATTGAGAGGGAACCCTTTCCTTCCCGAAAAACCCCAAACCTTTTCTCAAAATAAGCCCCTATGTCTGGATAAAAGTTTGGGTTCGAAATTGGGAGGGATGAGGGGCGATTTTGCTGAGGGCCTTAATGTAATGTGGGCGGGCAGTTTTGCCTTTTCCCCTAAGCGGGTTTTTCCTAGTTTTTTCCGGGCATGAGGAAGTATATTTTCCCTTATAAGACATGCCTAAAATCTGCCCTCAGCATCCCCCTTTAAAAGGTTTCCAACATTGAGAAAAATTTCGGCCCCACTAAAAAATTTGGCCAAATTCAATTCCAGAAGGGACCTTGGTTTGATAAGGGGATTCCCTCCTTCTTCCTAAAATTCGGTGCGACAACTCGGGAAAACCCACACCCTTCCCGACTTCCAAGCATGTGCCTGCAGTATTGTAATACTGGCACCTTCCCTTTCTTCTTTTTGGGCCTAGAAGTTTTAAACAAGAGCATGCGTTTGAGGCCGAAGCGGCTCAAAGAGGACTTTCTTAAGCCCCCATCATGGAAAGTCCCCCAAGCGGTAAATTCCCTTTAAACTCTCTTTGGGGAAATATCGGGACCTTTTGCTTCTTGGAATGAGCAGGCCTTCCCCAAAAGGAAAATATTTGAAAAATTCCCATATTTCAAACCCCCAAATCGTTACCCTTTTGGGAAGACTGGGGCGCTATCGGGGCCAGAACACTCAAGCCCGGCAGGGCCCTTTTTCCCTTCCTCGCGGCAGAAAAGGGATTGAAAAAGAGTGACTTCTTCCATTGAGAGCGAAGTAGGTCGCAGCAACTATGCAAGCTCCAAAAGATGCCCTCTTTCTGCCTAAGACAGTGCTCCTTCAACTCTGGAAGTACCCTCAAGATTATCAATTTGCCGCCTTGGATCGAGAATCTGCGTAGAAAATACCCTCCCCTCTAAACGCGCCCGAGCTCTCAACTCCATCGCTTCCAGCCCTTGATAGGTCAAAGGAAGAAGATGTCTTGGGGTAGCATTGTTGGCGCCCACGATGATGAGGCCAGTGGTCTTGCATATTTCAGCATCCTGGGCTTCCTCAAGGAGCTCATCCGAGTCGGCTTCGCTAACTTGCTAGTTTTCTAGCATCCGCACCTGGCGCTGTTGTCTTCCAGGTAAGTATTAATCTAAAGTTGTTTACTGAAAACAAAAATTCTTCTGGTTGGTTTTACCTAGAAAGTTTAAGAGTTTTTTTCTTTTTCCTCTGAAAATGAAAAGTAAAAGAGGGATTAGGGTTTTGGGTTTAGTGACTTAACATCTTATTTTTTAAAATTTATTAATTTTAATACTTAATTTAAGAGTATAAAAAATTTAAATTTTAACCAAAATTGGAGGATCCTCGATTTAAGAGTTCACTAGGGTAATATAGGCGAGCGAAAGGAGAGAAAACCCGGGCCCAGATTCACGTGAAAAAGAGGTGAAAGGGAAAAAAGATTTTGGGGGCAAGAAGGAGTATTTTGACTTTTAATCAAAGGGGGAGCATACTTGCCCAAAAATTTAACTGCACCAACCCTTTACTTCTTCGGAGCAAACCTGAACCCGGAGAAAAAGGAGGGGAAATTTCCCGTTCGTAACTTTAATAGCACTTAAAAGGGGCAGCGATTTTTATAGTGGCAGGGGGTTCCCCAGATTTGAAAGGCCCTTTCTGCCTTGAGGACTTCTTAGACTATGCTCAGAGCAGGCCCTCTATCCTACGTTTTCTCCCGGAACCCAAAGCGATTGGCTCCCCTTTTGGGTAAAAAAGTGGAAACACTGATATGCCCACTCTCCCTGGAACTGATGGGGTTTAAAAAGTAAAGAAACAGAAAAGGGTAAAAATTTTGAGGGGCGAAAAACTTTTATCGGTAGCCAGAAACCCCTATCCGGGGCCAAAAATTAAGCCAGATTTGGAAAAACGCATTTCCTAAATCTTTTTTCATTCAGGGGGTAAGGGGGGTTTTTCCTAGGAGTAAAACAAAAACTGTAGTCTAGAGGGGGGAGGGGGCGCCCCTTTTTGATTAAGCAGAGTGCTAAGAGAAAAAAACGATCGGGCATATTGTTTTAGGAAAATCAAAGAAGCACCGAGGCCATAAACGGGAAGACCCCAGTACAAAGCAAAAGAAAAAAGAGTAGGGAAGAGATAGGAAGTTAAGGATCAAGTTGAAGGGCTTGCTTTTGGGTACAAGCAGCTAAACTTTTTATCTTCACGAAAGGGGGGGTTATAGACATGCAGGGGAAAAAAGGGCCCCCCCCAGATAAACGCAGTTTTCCTAATAGTAGAATATTTGTGGAGTGACGTTTTTTAATTTTTAAGGGCCCTTTAAATTAAAAATACTAGCCAGTAGATTATAAATTTTATTACGGAGGTTTCTATCCCCCAAAGATGGTCCCAAGTAATAGTCCCCTCTGTCGCAAATTTAGATATCCCCAAAACTAGCGGGGGGAGCCATACATCCCCCCGAAGCAAAACAGGCGAGATAGAACCCCCTGTCATGGTCTGGGCTCAGTGGGGGGGAATTTTATCCCACTCTGATTTATCGCCGAATGGGCTAAATTTCCAAAAAGCCCTAATACCCTCTCTTTTCCAAAACCCCCGGGGGGACCCGCAGGGGTTTTTATGCCACTGGGGCCCAAAGGAAATCGTCCCGATATGCCCCTACCATACCCATTTCGCTTAAACTTCCCCCAAAGGACGAGTTTTTTCTAGTCGATGGCGAGGATGTCGATGACTGGAGTCGGACGGGGGATGAAAAAGAATCGTCATGACAAGGTGAGGCTTTGAACGACCCTGCTTGATTAGGAGTGATGTTGCGAGGAGCGAGAGATGGCCTTGATATGGCTCTCAACTGCCATAGTCCTAGGCAACTTGGGGGTGGTTTGGGGAAGGTGAAAGCCTGTCAGGGCATTTGACGACCGGGCAACTCCCTCCCTCTAGGGGATGGTCTGGCAGGCACAAGAAAAATGCGCAGCTAACCCCCCCCTCCCCATCCAAATCTGGAGGCCTCTTAATACTTTCGCAAAATGCCTGGACCATTTGGTAAGGATGGAGCCCAAAGGGGCAGCGATTGAGCCCCGGGGGGCCTTGAGCATCCGCAACAGGCTTAACTAAAAGCTGATGGCTCGAAAATGGGGGGGCCCTTCCGTTTTAGGGGGGGGGGGGAATGTCCCCTTTTTTTTGAAAAAAAAGCTTTTAAAAAAATGGCCCAAAAGCAAGCGGCCGAAAACCAAAAAGGGAACCTTTTTAAACCTCACCATCTCATTTGTGGCATGTTGCCCGCTTGAAGGAGAGGAGATTCGGCAGCCGCAAGCTTGGGATCCCCAGCATAGGTCTCTTAGTTGAGCTGGTAGAGTTGGGTCAACTCATGGCGGCTAGAGCAAAGCCTTGCCCAATTCGAGATGAGTGGGGGATGCTGTTCTTTAAAACTTACTTTCTCTTTTAAGGAGAGAGCTTTTATAAACGAGGGCATCCTTGGGAAAAATTCTATATAGTGAAAAGGCTAGGATGATTTCCCCTTTAGCAAGTCTCCGCTGAGAATAAGTCCTTTAAGCTCATCTCAAAGGCAGGGATCTCTCAAAAGGGTGTGATTTTGGAGGCTCGCCCATACCCCGGGGCACTGGAGCTAGTCCGGGGGGATGAGGGAGAAAACTAACCGGCAAATTAGAAGGAGGGCCTAGGAGAAGTGCCCCGCATGGTGTTACCCAATACCGCTTGGGAGCCGGAGGTGCTCGGGAAAATTGGGGGATATCTGCCCAGGAAATACTTCAAAAACAGCCCCGAGATCGTTTTTGCGCTCGGAGTTTGTAGGGGGGAGGCCCTGCTGCCCAAAACTGGCGGGGGTCCGGGAAGGCCATGGGCAACGAAAATGGGGGCCGGAGACTTGTGAGAGAGGTGTCGCGCATGCCCGTCTTGAGGAGCAGATAAGCTGAGGAGACTGGCCATAGTCCTCTGGGTGGAGGAGTGCGCTTCATTTCTCTTTAGAAAGCGGCGGTCTCATGGGTTTTGAAGGGGAGTTTAGTTTTTGGAAAAGAAAAAAGAAACCATCGATGGAGTTGGTTTGACTTTGCATCTTTTATATCCTAAAAAACCAAAAGATCTGAATGTTGCAGCTCTTAAGATGAAGACCTACTTGCATCTCTCATTCATGTCTCTCTGCTTTCTTGCCTCCCTGTTTGATTTAGACATTTAAATTATATAAGTTAATAATATAAGGGGAGGCTCGTCAAACATGGCTATCGCTGATTCACAACTAAAGGGTGCTAGTACTATCTCGGCACGCATCAACTTCTTCACATCAGGAAGGGATCCTGTCAGATCAGCCAATGCGTGACTTGAGGATAGAAAATGAGTGCTATGCATCTATCGGTGATGACAAAGAGCCAGAAAGTAGAGTGGGCATAATTGAGATAGCGGTGGGGTCAAAATTTTCATCTGAATGGGCCTCGCCATTTTTCAGATCTGAACCCGGATATAGAGGTCAGGTCTAACGACTCTATTGAGTCTTGTCACGTGCAATTAAATCTGCACATTTCTCATCCCTTAACTCTATCTCTCACCTTGGGTAATTGGGGTTTTGGGGTTTTGGGGTTTATCTCATCCATCGACAGCTAAGGCCCAAGATTCTCATTATAACCTGAAACAAAATACTACAAAGTCTTCTCTTTATTCAAACTCACAGACAAGAAACAGCCGTTATAACACTAATGGGCATTTATTGTCTTCGTAATAAAACTGGAGACACAACTTGCTCTCTCAAGAAGGGAATAATATTAATACCACCATCAGATTCAAAGGAGCCTCTACGGGAACAAGTTCCAAGCCTGACTGGGATAAGCATCTTAATGATCAGAGTAGATTCAGAAGAGCTAGTAATATTACTACCAATCCAAATAAACATAGATAATTATTTTGAAGTTATATTGATCTAAAATGAAGAAGGACTTTCACTAGAGAAAGAGCTCGAAGCAGAGCTGATTTCATTTGGAAAGCAAAGAGAGAAGAATGACTCATACGATGCGAAAAACAGCTCTAAGCTAGAGTATAAAAGGGTCTATTAGACTTTAATTATAATTAGAGGGCAATATATTCTTTATTATTTGCTTACTTTTACATCTGGATTCAATACTCGAGAAATGACTTAGATCCACAACAGCAAGAGCAGAGGAACGCCCAATGAAGCCAACACCTTAAGTTCAATTCAAGAGAGGAATCCGCAGTTCAATTCTCTTAAGAATCAACAGAGGTTTAGTTCTCTGTGTTTATTGGAGTAAAAGAATCATTAAATCAAAGAGGGCAGAAAAAGAGAGTCAGAGCAACTCAAAAAGATTCTCTCACTCGAGACTGAAATGAAGTCTCTTAAAAATTTTAATGCTCCCAAATTATTTATTTACTTAAAGAGGAACTGTAAAGAGTAAAAGCCTTTGCTAAAAAATAACTAGAGACAAGTTAAAATCAATAAAACTAAGACCAATAAATAAACATTGACGATTCTTAGATTGATTAGACGAGTAAATAAATTGACAGTAGCATATATTTCCTATATTTAAGATTAGATTTCTAATATAAACCATATTAGATGGAACTCCTCAGTCAATAACACTTTAACAAGAACCCTAATTTGGGAGAGGGTCAACTTTGGAAGTGCACAGACTTTACCAAGACTTGTTTCTGACTGATTTAAGGCAAGACGTGGAGAATGCGAAGCATGAAAAGGAGTCTATTAGACAGCAAAATATTAACTTAATTTTTAACTTGGAGGCGAAACTCATAGACTTTAATTTTTACTTAAAGAAAAAGAATACCTTTTTGACAAATCAGATTCAAAAATATAGAAAGCTACTAGTTGTCTTCTTTAAAATAAACTTTGGCTTATTTTAGATATGCAACTTAAAAAATTCAATTTATTTAATTTTAAAATAACTAGTTGAATCAGAAAATAAAGTGCAAGAACTTCAAAACTAGCTCGACCTAACAAGAAAGTCAAATGGAGTTTATTAAATATGTGAATTAAGTTTACACGATGAAAGTGGAAAGCATGACAAGCCAGGCTTCATTAGTGCTCTCTAATTAGATTTCACAAAGTCAGTTTCATGAATCAGTTGAACACGAAAAGATAAAGCAGATGCCAAATAATAAGCTGAGGATTCCAGACTGGCCATTCGACTCATACAATCAGTCAAAGCATCATAACAAAAGAAATATATTTAAGGTTAAAATATGGACTCGAGGATTGATGACAACTCATTGTTCTTGGACTCAAGTACTACTATGAATCGCACTCTTATCCCCATCAATTCTAAAAGCAAAAGGGCCTCTCTCAATCTTAATGAAAGAAATAAGTAATCTTATCACATTTCATTTGTATTTCTTTGAAATGGGGCTTCTATCATTTAAGAGATTGAAATGCTTCAAAAGACTTAACCACAGCCTATTATGAATATGAAGTAAACTGAAGATGTGCAGCCAAGTTAGTAGGTGAATCCCCATCTTGCAATTAAGAGCTTGACTCTTACTTAAAAATTAGAGTACTTAAGCAAGTGTTCAAAGCAGCTGCTAGGTTGCTAAACACTCAAGCAGCTTTTCATTCAGGTTAGATCTCTTCTAAAAAGCGTTTTTAAGAGCGAACGATGCTTCTTGCTACTGAAATCAAAACTCTTGAGCAGAGACTACTTAATTGAAAAGGGAATCACCTCCTCCATTAGAGTTGAAAACGGTAAGATCAATTTATCCTATTATAGGGAGGATACGATTGCATTATCGTAAATCATTTTTTTTCAAAAATACAAATATTTCAGTGCTTTTCTACTTGCTAGGTATTTGCGATATTCTTGAAACATTTCGTTTTATAATTGCATTTGTTTTCTTAATTTGGTTGTACTTTTGAGAATTTACTATTATTTTTGTCATTTTTGGAGACTGTCTCTATGCCTTATCACTAAAAAATTAGTTTATGTCATAGTAAAATTACCAAAAATCATATAAAAGCAAACAAACTCTTTGAGCTTTAAATGACGATCTCGTCTGTAAGAGAGCTGGATTTAATACAAAAATGCGTTCTTGATCCAACTCTCAAGAAAATCATCTCCTTTTATCTCATCTATTTCCTTGCCTATATTTATCAAAGTTAATGCGTGAATGAGAATAAATATCGCTAAACTATTCACTTATAGCTCAAAAGCTTATTTAATAAAAAAGGTTTACTTGTTTTTTATACTTACAAGAGATTTAAGTAATGTTTTCTAAGGAGATAAGTGCAAGCTCGCTCCGCCATGCTTTTCTTTCATTTTACTAAAGCATTTTGATTTATAATTTTAATTCTACAATTTTAATCAGTTGACTTCCTTAATATATATCTCTTTAAATTTCATAATATCAACCATTGATCACCTTATCGTATCTCTCCTATAATGCTTTGATAGAGTGGTATGAAGTAGTGGTTTGGGATGCTAACAAAGATCAAGAGAATATAAACAACCTCAAGGTTGAGTTCACTCATAAAGATATCTAGCATGGAATGGTCAAGAACAATAATATCTGCTGGCCTATCTACTCTAACAATACTTCCATAAAAACAGGAAGTCATTCTTACTTTATTCCGGGAGACTCCTATAATCCAGAGATGCATATGATAGTGCAAGTGCAGGGATACAAGAATTTCCAGTACAAAGCTTAAATAATTACTTAATGTTATTTAAAGCGATTGACGCTACAGTGATGAACATAATTGGGCACTTGATTTCTAGCGTGATCTACTCAATACATTCTATGAAGCGTAGTCAAATTGCTGTGTAGCGATCTTTTGATATTCTGGACATCTTCAAGACTCTTTTAGCTGAAAGGAATCATGCGCTGCTATTCTATCATATGCTTTAAATGTTCCCGAGACTTTTCAGTTTCAAAGACATAGGAATCCTCTTCACTGGTAATATACATTTAGACATAACTTTTGTAGATGTGAAGACAAAGCACTTGTACTGCATAACTTCAGACGACTATGAAAGGACTGCAATCGATCTACACGAGGAGAATATAGTGAGATACCCAAACAATATTAGTATATTTTTTATTGGTCTGACTGGACTGTCAATCCAAAAGAAGGGCATGATCATTTGCTAGAGCGGATCCAAAGACAGGCAGTTCGCTCCAGAGGTTGACAACTACACTAACCTTAATAAGATAGACAACTTAAATTCAATGTCACAGTTAATTTTAACATGCTTATTGGAGCCATGGTAGACAAGAATGGAGATGTGAAGGGTGTGCTATAACTCATCAACAAGCAGGGAGGCGCAGAGGACTCTAGAATAACTGAACAAGATTTTTATTTTTAAAGATCAGGTAGAGTTGAGAGCTCTACTTCCCGCAATGGGAGAGATAATCAGAACAGCAGATGAGTCTATGGAAATTACAAGACTAAGCTATGGTAATATTTCCTCCCTTTAAGTTAAGTTTATGAGCAGAATTAAACACCCCGCTAGGGTATATATAATAGGCTTTTATATCACCTACTAATAACACGATCATAACCGGTGTGACCTGTCCCTTATGCCAAGTGTCAACCCATGACATTTCCTCCCTTTAATATTGACTATAGCATTGAAACAGTGCCTGGGAAAGATCACTAGTACAGTCTTCGATAGAAACAAAGACATATATATATCTTATAATTCCCTCCCATCTTATTATATTCATAGGTGCAAATAACTTGGCCATGCTAGATCAAATGATAGTAACTATGAGCAACTAAGTTAATCAATTAGTCAACCATAAGAAAGAATACGTATTCGGTGGAGATAAATCTCTATTCATTTATTTCAAATCTTTGGTGAGCGATGTGTTTTCAGGACTCAGAGCTAAATTTGTCAGTATTACTCAAGGTAAAGATCTACCTTCTTCAAACAGTCTCTGAACAATTTGGTCACTAAATCAATTTCGACACTCAGCTAAAGAGAACTTAAAAGATTTAATTTCTTATTCTTATTCTTAAAATCTATTCCATCAATGTTTATTATCTTAATCATTGATTGAAAACTATAAAATTCGTACTAAAATAATAAAATTAAAAGTTCATCTTCGTTTCTGAGAGCTGTTAGTGAGTATTTAGGATTAAGCTATATGTTGGGGTTGAATTAAATTTCCTTATTAAGTGAACCTAGCCATAAGTTAGGAGGCAATATCACTAGACTTCAGTCCAAGTCTTGACAAGGTGTCCTTCACATCATTAGGAAAACTCTGTCTTATCTCTTGTCCTTGTATTCTCTATCTCTAATAGTTACTTAGATTATTATAGTCCTCCTCTCCTTCGTTTAGTTCTAATTCTTGACTAGGATTTTAAAATCACATTAAAATAAGCAATGATTTTGATAATGGTCATTAATTTACTGATTAAGGAATTAAGTAGACAAATCTCTGTTGAGATAACTCTATTGCAAAGTCTTACCCATTTCTACTTCTTCAAATAAAGTATTTGCAATATTAATGTAGCAAATGGTAAGGTACTGACAGGAGAAACTTTTATTTTATCTATGTCGTGTTGAGTTGGATTTCTTTTGATAGCTCTCATAACCTTGTCTTTAATTTATTAGCTGCTCTCTCTGCTGGTAATAACTCTAGGCCTAGCTTGCTTTATTCTCTGCATGGTAGATTTTCAAACAACAAATTTATAAATTATTTATAGATTAGGTAGTAGGAAATGTGGAATCTTGTTGCTACTGCTGCTATGTAATTTTGGAGGACGCTTCATTAAAGTCGCTTGAAAGAACTTCTTGGATTTCTACTATAGTGTGTCCCTTGGGAGATTTGTACACATCTTTCATTTTATACATAAATTTTGGCACATATCTAATTTTACAACATATATTTCATTTATTTAATGTTTATTGACAAGGTAAATAAACTTAATTAACTTTAAAATTGTTCAGATATCTAAATACTATGTTTGCTTAATTGGTTTAATTCGTTTTTAGTCTCAAACTCATCAGTGATTCAAATATACCTAAAATTAGTAAATAAATTCCAGTTTTTTTAAATTCAATTTTTAGAGCTAAATAATTTATTTATTGTTTAAACTCATAGATATCGATAAATTAGAATAAACCTCAGTTAATTAAATCAAAAATTAATGAAGAAAATTTTAAATGCTCTAATTCTCCAAATTATAATATTAACTTAAAGATTTCCTTTTTAATTTCACTCTTTAGTAGTAAAAAATTAGTGTATAGATATTTATTTATGAATTCAAAGCAAAATTATTTATAATTTTAAATGTGTTGACTATGAGTATTTGCAATCTACCCTGAAATATATAATGGATGAATTTTAGAGGAGTAGTCTGGCTTGATGTAAGAAGAATTATGCTGTAGGTACTTTTAGTTGGGTTCAAACATGTCTTCATCAATGATTTAATCCTTAAGGGGAGATTTTCTATACCTTTAGTTTGTTTCTAAGTTTGCTCTTATATAATTTTCAAACCTCTCCAAGCTTTCACCTTAATTGTCAGCCAGTTTTTAAAGTTGACTTAGCTTTGGGATACTTAACTTAAATTTACCATAAAAAAAATAAAGATAACTGAAACTAGCTCTAGAGAAGGGCTGGAAACTCCTGCGACTAAGTTGGAGTTAAGATTACTGGCTGAACTTAAATAGATCCCCTCACCAATGCTTCCTTGTCTTTGTTTGTATACTTTGCAATTTAAGTGGATAGCTTCCCCTTCAAGTTCTTTGTCTATAGCTGCCTAGTTTGGGCTATAATCAATTTAAATTAAGTGGACAGATTCAAAGTATTCTTGGTCAAATACGTCTCTGCATTTGAACTTCTGCCTAAAAGTCTACTCCCTTCTGTCTATGTCCTCATCAATTCAATTAATAATTTAAGAGACAGTTGACCCGAAATATGCCTCTTAGTTTATTCTAAATTTACTTTTCCTCTTCTTCCCACCATAGTTTACTTCAGTCGTCACAAATAAAATAAGTACAATAAAAGTATTATGTTAAATTTCTAAGGGGTATCAAGTTACCCCACTGCTTAAGAACTCTGCTTTATATTCTAGTAGATGTAATGAGCTTGCTGAGATTAACTTCTTTTTCTTAAGTCTATTCCCAAAATAGCTGCATCTTTCTTAAAGGAAAAATAATTTCTTCTAGTTGTTGACTTCCACCTAATTTTGTCCATCGAAATACTCCTCTATTACCTTCGTTTGTTTAGTCAGAATTCTTCAAAGTGGAGAAGGCTTGATTTTAGGGGGACTGTTATGTTTTGAAACTTGGCGAGATATCAGTTAAAGTACCTTTTCTTTTATTCTACAGTTTTGAGTGCTGAATTAAGTTGCCCACGTTGTCTCTTTCCGCAAAAAAGGGGACGAATTAGTTCAGCTTTCTTAAGTTAAAATATAAATTTAATTTTTTAATTTCTACTTAAATTCAAAATTTACTTGGACAAAATGCTTTTCAAAATAAAAGCTAATTCATAATCAAATAATTTCATTAGCATATTAAAAAGACTTAATTTAATTCTTAAAATAATTACAGATTTGATTAATTGATTAAGTTATATTTTTGAAGATTAGTTTTGTCACTTGCAATAGGATCAATTTGTTGTTGAGAGTTCAAATGCTTCAAAGCATCTGGAGACTAGTTTACAGATCCTAATGCTTAAGAGCTTTTATATTTATTATAAGATAAATACTATTTAGGCTTTGTTGATTGAGTAGATAGCTCTTCAAATGGAGAAATAATAAATAAAGTGTGTATTTAGAGACTTGACTATTGAATAGAATCTAAGACAACACTGTACAAACAATTATAAAAATACTTAAGCACTTTTTCAAATGTCTATACTATGTTTAGTCTTCATCTTCCTTTTGTCTCTGAGTTTGACTTCCCCTCATTTAAATTATAATTTATTTGTTCTAGTGCGTTTTAGATATCTGACCTTAGTCCTCCTTTGGCTTGAAACATTTACTTAATTTAAGAAAGAGCTTCTCTAGTCGCTTGATCCTAGCCAAGGTATTTAAATGGAAGTGAGGAACTCTTGTTTTGAATACTACCGCTCATTCTTTGGTATTTACCGAAGCAAAAAAATAAACCATATTTAAAGCCTGCTCTTCCTATTTTATTGAATTAAAACAGTCTCAGTTTGTCGCTCACATTTTAAATTTATTCATTAGACTAGTCAAGGACTTTTGCTATTTAAACTTCTTTTTTATTTTAATAGAGATGCACTAAATCATTAGACTAAGCTAAAAAATTTAATGCAAAACTTTAGGAAGGAGGCTATCTTAAATAGCTTGATCTTTCTTTTCAGCACCAAATTTGACATAGTCCTCCAAAATTTTAGAATTAATTTTTGTCTCCTTTTAACTTATATCCTTTAGAAGAGCAAGAGATAAATTATTTCATTATTATATACTAATAGATCTAGCTCTAGTGTGAGGGTTATGAGTTTCTTCGAATCTGTTCAAATAAGTTGAAAGAGTCAAACTATTGGTATTTAAGACTTGTTATCTAGGAGTGAGAGGATGTTGGTTGTTCACTATGAACTCCCTAATTTGGTCCATTTATTAAATTATACTAAAAACAATGATAAATATTGCAGCTTCTTCAATTTAACGAGTTCACTGTTTGAAAGTGTACTCTTTTGTTGAGCGAACCTCATTCCAAAAAATTTAGACCGCTCGTCTTCACCCTACTTTGGTTCCTAGATTTTAGATTGCTTTTGTGCATCACTAATGGAAATATGGTGGAGCTTCGCAGTTTTATGAGGGCTATTTCGTTTCGTATCTAGAAAACTTTGGAACTTGTCTAGCGGAGAATGATTCTTTCTTTCTCGCTCTAACTATAAAATATTTTAGATTTTGCTCTGTAATGTGCACTCTTGCAGATTTAGTAGCTAGTGAGGGATTTTAAGATTTCTTTGATAGAGAAGGTATGGTGTATAGATTTGAGGGGTGGTTTCTGGAGTGAGGTAAAATTGGTGAGAGTTGCTGCTAATTTAAGGTTTGCAGCTGTTAATCTGCTTTGCTACTAGTTGTCATATCAATTTATAAATTAATATTTCTATTTATAAACAATATAATATACATACCAATTTACTAAATAGAGTATTAAATCAATAATAAAATATAATAAATTCAGTTTAAGTGAGAGTATATAACTTAAATTAATTTCCATTCTATAAACTTCAAATTCTAAGCACTTTTCATCCTTAAGACTTCTTCCTAGTAGCAGGACTACTAAAAGAGTTATTTCAGTTAGAACCTTCAGAACTTGGCTAATTTCTTTGTTCAAAAAATTTTAAACATCAAAATCTCATACAAAGAGTTCCCATCGTCATATAAGAAGAATAAACACTTTCATTTAAAATTTTGATTTTAATTTAATTTAAACTATAATGAATCTTTCCCAAAGGGAAAGAATATGAGCAAAAGCGAATTATGAAAAGTAATATTGTGCTTGCGAGCAAGTAATATGGTGTGAGTCGGGATTCAGCAGCCACTTCAGCCTAAGCTAGCTCAAGTTGAAGTGGCAGCATCTCACCCGAGTAACCCAGCGCACACTACCAAGGCTGACAGCTAATCTCTTCTGAACTATATATAGCTAATACATACAGGGTTTATCTTCCAACTATTCTTTACACTCACCTTTCATTCCTCACTCTTACCAACCACTACCCAATCAAGCCACTTCTCAAATTATTTAAATTAAATTGACAGACCAAAGTCATATCTCTTAGAGAAGTTAGAAAGATCTAGTAAATTTAGATTTTAAAAGGTTATTTAATTTTGTTTGTAATGGGGCAAAAGAAGGGCTTGAAAGCTTAATACATTTACTACTTATAAAAGGTTTCTATGGACATCGCATCTAATAAGAAATCACATAATTGTAATTAATGAATCTTGATATATTGTTGATTCTTATTACTATTCATAATTAGAGAATGAGCTTTAGTTTGCATCAAAATTAGAAGCCTTCCCATCCACCTGTCTAAAATAAAATTCATATCGGTTTAGATTCAGGATTGCTCTTTAGGTTGGGGATTATTCTGTGATGCTGCAGCTGGTTTGCTTTTTTGAGGGCTCGATTGCTTTGAGCTTGTTTATTTTTACTCCTCCTTCTTCTCTGTCTATTTACTCTAAGCATGCTTAGTTTGGTTATCTTGATTTTTGTTAGTTAGCTTGTTTTCTGTTGGAGCATTTTCTCTCTTCTAGAATTATTGGGTTGAGTTATTACTAACTTGTGTCTCGTTTGGTTATTGAGTTTATTTTGGCTTGAAGTTAGGTTGCTTATTATTTCTATTCTTGGCTTTGAGCACTTTGGTTTCAGTTTCTTGCTTTTTCTCTTTAAAAAAGACATAGAAAGATATTAGCCCATATAAAATATTATTTGATTCTTCAAGCACAGAATTTTCTGAGGACTTTATTGAAGATTTCTCTTCTTCGACGCTTGGTTATTGATTTTCTGAGCTTGCTTCAGCTGTATTAGGCTAGGGCTCTTCACTTAACTATGCTTCAGCAAGCTTTTATGAGTTCTAATTAGCTTAGGAGTCAGTTGTCTAAACATTAGCAGGTTGTTGCTATTCAGCCTGATTTATAAAAATAAATTACATCTTTATTTCTCTTGTAGGATGGAATGAATTCCTGCACCGTCTTCTTAGGCATATTAATTATTTAATAAAACATTCCATCTTCACTAGATGGCACTTAGAAAGCTGTAGGTTACACTTACTATGGGAACTAAACTGGCTGCTGCATCATTAAGTTCGGGTCATAAGCCTGATTCATTGGAGGGACATAATTTGCAAATCCTTGTGGAGCAAATATAAACATATAGCACAAACAGAATATAGATAAATCCTAACTGCATTTACTATTAGAATTGCTGTGCCAACATCATCTAATCATAACCTCCAAATTAGTTCATCTGATACCCACCCATCATTTGCATCTGAGTAGGGTCATAGTACATGCCTGTGTTTGGATCAAAGTATGGCTGCACTGGCTGCTGTTGATAAAATTGCTACTGAGGGTATTAAAAATTTTGATACTGCTACTGCTATTGCTTACAAAAATTTTCTATCTCATTAAAGTTTTTAATAAATAATGCTAATTCTACTGATTGTAATAGTTATTGCTTTGATTATTTTAGTGCGATCTTTTGTTGTTGTGATAATTTGAGTTATGTTTCTTCTGTCGGAAGTTCCTCTCTTGTTCGAATCCTTCCTCTTCTTCCTCCCCTTCAATTAGTTATCTACATACAATATTAAAGCGTGAAGCTATTAAAGTGATTGAAGGTCATCGTGTGCAACTGCATGCTTCTCCTTTCTCAAGAACTCTTTGTAGAGCCTCTCCTGCTCCTCATCCACTTAGTCATCATCATCGTCTCCTCCGTTCTCGAATTGTCTAATCAGCTCATCATCGTAAACATCGTCTTCTTCTCCTTAACCGTAAAGATCCTCGAATTCATGCTTATTGCCCTCGCCTGGAAGATAAAGGCCATCATCGTCATAGCGACCTCCAAACTCATCCAGTCCCTCCTTGTTAAAGTAATATCCATCAGGATCGTAAAAATCTAGAATATCAATTAATCACCGCACTCGATATGTCAAAATAGATTCCCTTTTGAGACTATAAATTTTACCTACCTCCTTCTGGCAGAATGTAGAAGCCTTCTTCGTCATAGTAACCTCCCTCTACTTCTTATATTTTTCGTACTTGCCTAGAGCTAGGCATAACTTGCTTCGGAGCGTCCTTGGCTTTAAAGGTCGGGCCTTAGTTCTTTTTGTTTTTACCCATTTGATCCAATAGATATAAATTAAACCCAAGAGGAATTTTATCTATCAATTTAAGCATATTGCTTATTATAATCAAGCAAAGTTATATATTCCAAATTAAATCAACCATCTCTATAATTATTTAAATTTTGATAAAGCTTGTTACGGAGTTTACTTTTTTACCTAATTAATTCAAATATAAGCCACTCGATCAAATGTAAGAGATATTACAGTTTATTCATGAAATAAATGATTACAATTATTTGATTACCTAAAATTTTTGAATTTTGTTGTTGCTATCACTTTTAATTGAACAGCCTTTGGTTTGTAAATGTAAGACGCCTTTCTTCTCTCACCAAATTTTAGCCAGCTAGTTTATTCTTTGAATGCTGCTTCAGCCACTTAATTATGAAGTTAACTTTCTCCTAGATTGAAGAGTCATCTTCAAGTGTTAGACAGAAGATCAAGTAGATACTATATTATCAACTATTCATTTAATTAGAGAGCTTGGGGAAGAGAATGGAGAGTGATGGTCTCATCACTAGATTTTGACAGTTTATGGTTTGAGCTACTACTCTCTAAGTATTTGTAAATCTGCTGCGTCTTGTACTCAGTCGTGATATGGTATTTATTTTTAAAAAATGGGGAATGACTTGCAGATCTCTAAGTAGGAATTTGAACTTCCTCATGTTTATAATCTTTATCTTTCTCTTGTTGGATTCGCAATACACATCAAATACCTTCTTAAGAAAAGCTTCTTCTTTTTAAAATAGGCGATGAATCTCCTTATTATCTTGATACTCTTGCAAATACTTCTGCACATCATTCTCTCTAGGAACTTATACGCTTTATCCAAACTGACTTTAATTAATTTAAAAGTATAGTTATTTCATAAATGAAATCTACTTGTCGATTTATCTAGGATGAGTTCATTAGTAGATGGGCTTTTTTATCTGCCCTATATTTATATATCAAACAAGTAGTCGTCAATAAATTTGACAAGGTAGTCATTTGGCTCTAAGCATTACTTTATAATCTCTCTATTGTTATTGCTATAAAGAGAAGTATAGAAGTTTGATTAGCTTTTATTGTCAGGAGAACCTATCATAGATTGCGAATAGATTTGAGATGCATCCTCATTCATATTTGTGTGGTGTTGGTTTCGATATATATGCAGAGCAATTCGGGTTAAAATAGAACCGAATTCATTAAAATCTGCTTTTTTAGTAATTTTATTGCAAGTTGTACTGAAAATGCGCTCGTAAAGATTCTACTTATACTTTGAAGTGGCAAGCTAATATCGTTTAGAGATAAAATTTGTATTTAAGTTTGAGGAAAAGATGGAAAGTATAAAGCGTCATTAAATTTGAGTTTATGGGTTGAATTTTACTACCCATCGTGCCTCCCTCCACATATTACGAAAATTCGACAAAGATTACTTTAAGATTGGAGATTATATGCCTAATTACTAAATAATAAATTTGAAAGTCCCCAAACATCTTGGAGCCTTAAAGATCTTTTATTGAGTTTTTAATTTTCAACTCAAATTCCTCCTTCTGAAGTTTTTACTCTTTCTCTTTTGTTCCTAAGAAATAGTGAATAGAAAGTTTAGAACCAGCAAGTTGATTCATATAATTTAAGATGTATGATTGAAACTAGAGATTTAAGACTTCTGTGATAGCGTTGTTGATTTTTCTCTTGGTCTCTCAAGGACAATTTAATTTTGAGATCTTCCCTCATTAATTTGAGATTTTGATCTTCCGAATTAAGGACCACTAGAAGGCTAGTTTCCAATCTTTTAGATAATATTTTCAGCCTAGGAACGTTCAAAAAAAGCATCTCTGTCTTTAGAATCATTCTATTGCAGAATCACTGTTCCATTTCTAAGTCAGAGAGATGTCAGAGTGGTCCTTTGATATTTAAGAAATACTTTAACCAATAGTAGTTATAGTCTAAGCTTAATTACTTGGCATCGCTTAGTTTCTCAATCTGGCTGGCATCTTAATTTTGAAAAATTCTTCTCTCACGTTGCTATAATAAATTATAACAAATATATAAGAGAGCTTCTTAAGGCTGCCTAATTAACTTAGACCTCATTCTAAAATGGCGAAACTTGCCTCTGATTATGTAAGTTTGCAATCTATGACGACCTCATAGAGTTTTGCATGATCTCTTCAGATGATATACCCCTTTCTGTGGATAATGCATTCTTTAAACTTGACTATGTAGGAGGAGTGATCATTATTTTGTCCAAATCTTACTCGCTCTCTATATGTTGGTAGTGACTGTTTTAATTTCTCAAATTGTGTTATTCATTTTGAAGCATTGCTCCCCCTCACTGTTTCTTAACTCTACTTTAAGCTTAAATGTTCTTGTTTTTGCTATGCGTTGATATAGTGGAGCTCTGTTGGAAGCTGCTTGGTTTTTACTGTTACTGTTCAAAGACATGACATCTTCTATTTCATTTCCATCCTAATTCATGTTATTTTCCCTACCTACGCTTAAATACTGTTTCGATAAACTCTCACTCTAGGAATTCTCTCTTTGTTTTAAATCTTAGTTAGACATCTACTAGCTCATCGCATTTCCTTGTAAAAATAGTTAACGATTTATTCCTTTCTAAGAATTTATTATCATTTTAATATATTTGCAATAACTAAATAATTAAATTTGGTTGTATCTAATGAACACTGTCGTAGTTTTTAAAACTGTCTCTCAAATTTTAGTTTGCGGTTTCTTTGTAACTTGTAGCTTATGCTTAAAAGGTTTCAGCAGTAATATCGATGTTTCTATTAATATCTATGCATTTTATACAGTTAAATATATATATATATAAAGTAGTCTTATATAATTATAATGAAATAGTAATTATAGCTTAATAAATAAGATTAAGCCTTTTATTTTAAATAACTTTAAGCAATTACAATTTTAAATGATGATATCATTCTGATTTTGCTTGGAGGAAGAAATATTTGGAGTGAGTAACTGATCGTAATCATTCTTCTATCCTGTACTTTACAGACCAAATCTCAAAGGTGAATTTACATTGCTTGAGCTGTTCATTTGGTCAAATGTAACGTTGTTGTTTTTATTTTGATTCATACCTATAAAATGATTACATTCTGATATATATAGTATATTTGAGCACACCTTTTTAGTTTGGTACTTCGTTGGTTTTTATTTTGCTAGGAGTGCTAAAGTTTTCATTTTTGTCCTCTGTAAATTGATATTGAAAGGCGGCTTCAGTTCTCTCCTAGCTCATGACTTCCATTTGATTGCTGCAGCTATTGGAGTGGGAATGAGACATCACTAAGTTTTTCCTCGAAGTCTGATCAAACTAAACGATCTCATCACTAAAAGAAAGTACATTATCACTAGTCCCTCCCAGAGAAAGAATGTTCTTAGTGTGCTTGTACTCGATTGAGGAATTCACTCCCATAATCTTTGCTCTTATTACATCTGAGTTTGACTGATTATCTTCAGATCGCTGGTGACTCTAGTATTGCTTGTCAAGGCTTTAACTGTGGCTTTAGTTAGTAAAATTCTAGCCTACTCTCTCCTTCTACCCATTAATTTATTTGCTGCTGTTCAGACTATCATCAGCCATACTATCATGATGATGGTCGCTCAACTTTTTTGTTGTACTTCCTTGGTAAGGTACTCTGTGTGTCTATGCTTCTTACTACTGTTGATGGGTGGTTTGTGTTCTACTTTTGTGGACTTGATTGTTTTAATAGGTTGTTACATTACTCCTACTTATTAAATTTTATTTTGAAAGTTCATGATTTCCCTCGCTTACAAATTAATAATAGCTTTTTTATAAGTTGATATCTTGATTGAGAGGAGTGCGCCTTAGAATATGCTCTGAATTAACTATGGCATCTGAATATAAGCAATAATAAATTGGAATAGACGATGTATTACTCATGGACTGGCTATTGATAGGCAATTACTCGGTTATTTTATCTCTCTGTGCTTTGGCGGAGAGTATCAACTGCATTTCTTTGAGTAGTTTAGCCACTGGATGAAACCAAGTACTCTGATTCTATCTTCTAGGTAAAAATATCATATGCATCCTTCGAAGGACTCCCTCCACTAAACTCTCCCCTAAATAATAATTCAACTCTCTCATTCTTACATTTGATAAATTATGGTATTCCTAGTCTGCAAATCAATAGTAAAAATACTACCATCATAATTAAATCATTGTTCTCGGTATTAGAGCTGTAGGTTAGAAATGATTACTGCTGCTGTTGTGAAGTCTTGAGCATTTGATTGGTGGTTGAGTTAGAAGAGGAGACTTATTAGTTATTGTTCATTGAATATCGCTTACTTTTTTATTAAAAATTATTCTATATTCTATATCCTTCATTGCAATATAAAACCATATTCTTTATAGAAAGAGTTAAGTAAGTGTATATATTTTATTCAGTGATGATTGGCTTTGAATTTAGAAGAGGTGGAGAGCTTACTTTGAGATTGACTTACAATACTCTGGCTATTTCTTCCTGCAACACTTGCACTCCCAATCACTGAACCCACAGCTTTACAAAATTTCAAATACTAATATTTCATAGTAAGATAAATTAATAATAGAATTGTAATAAAATTAAGCATTGACAATTTAGACGTTGGCTCCACTATCTACTTAGTTGTGATGTTGCTGATAGTTTAGATTATTTGAATTTTAAGCATTGCTATTTGCTTGATTTATCACCATAGCTCCGTTTACTTTGGTCTGAGTGCCCAGTCTAGAATTACCCACTGTAGCAGACCCAGAATTTCAAAAATATAGTAATTTCCAGTTGAGATTTGAGGATGCCCTCTCTGAATAGCAGGGTCAAGGATGTTTAGTCTGACTTCTCCCTCTTTGGTAGTGAAGGTGTTTCTCTTCCTTTAGCCTAACTCACTCTAAAGAGTTTACGCAGTATGACCTCTGCCTCCTTGATAGCTACTTGCTTAACTAGTTTGGTGGTGCAAGCTAATATAAAGTTTAATGCTAGAGCCAAGCATCAATTTAATAAGTAAAATTAGTTATAAACTTGTGTTGTTGGTTTGGGTGGTTGGAGGGAGCTTCGAGAGTTTTGAGGTACTCAGCAGTCGCGGGTTTCTTTTCAATTAGCTGACTCAGATGCTAATTCATCTGTAGTGCATGCTTTGTACTGGCCACACTTTAGTAATCTGCTGCTCTGTGTGTAGTTTACACATACTCCAACTATCTTTTCAAATCTTCAATCTCTTGTAAGTAGTCCATCTCCTTTCTTTTTTATAACTCTAGCTCATTCTTTATTTAGTGTTTTTGCTGCTTCAACACCTCTACTATTTAAGTGAACTTGGCTATAGATTATATATTAAACCAGCATTTAATTTGTTGTTGTCTCCTTTGTAGCGAGTGATGTTTCGCTTGTGTTTCTCGTCCAGGAATTTGAACTCCTGCATCAGTTTTAGAAGATTTTCCTCGTTCTTTAACAAAAACAAAATGAGTCAAGATTATTCTTCTCACCTTGGTCATCAAATGCTTTCTTAAGACTCTGAATTTCATGCATTTGTAGCTCACACTGCTACTCCAGTCCACTCTACTCATTCATAGCCTGGGAGTTTAAAGTCTGAACTGGATTAGTGCCAGTTCTATTGCTAACTGCAAAATCAGAGTCACCGCCATTCTAATTCTGAAGAATACTTTAAGTAGATGCCATTTAACTTGGCTTTAACAAAAAGGTTCTCACAAGTCGTTCAGGATGACTTTAAATTAACTTAATTTATTCTAGAGACTTATAGTAAAGAGCTGCACAGGACATTAACCGAAGTTCTTAATCTAGGCTTCTAGTGCTTGTTTTTCTAAAGGAGATGAAATCTCAGAGAAGTCTACATTATCTTCAAGTGAAGATGGTTAGAATAAGTTGTTCGCAAAGGAAAATATATTTAATAGAATAATATAGGAGGCCTTCTCTCCTTTCTGCAAGTTTCCAAAGATGAGGTTTATCCAGTGGTGCAAGTTAGAAGATACATAGTTAGATTCCAAAGCTTGTCTGTTTTGCTAAATAAAGTCCAAGTGAGAGCTTGCCCAAGGAGGTAGAGTATATATAAAACCATAGACTCAAGTAATTTATAGTAACTTGATTGACCTTTTCTTCCAAATGATTCAGACCTAAATACGTATCATATATATTCTGCAGGAAAGATCCATCACCAAAGTAAAACTACATACAAATAGTCATATGTTTTTTACTTCAAAATGCGATAAAACTCTGGAATGAGTTCTTTATTGTCAGCAAGAATTTTAAGTCCGTTACTCCAAGTCTATCCCACGTCGAAGAATATGCGATCAGAAGGTCCTCCATAACTTTCATTCTAGACCTTGAGAATGTAGGATGGGACTTGCCTAATCAGATAGTAAAGGGCTATTCCCGGAGTGCTGTAGTGACTCAGATACATGTAAGGCTTATATTCTTTTAAAAAATATATTGGCTTCTCTGCATTATCTTGTTCTTGAGAGTGAGCACTTTGTCTTTAGCTAGCAGATTGCTGCGTACCACCTGCTCTTTCAACTCTTGGGTTACTATGTATGTTGTAAGTATGCACTAGACTTGAAGATTTAGTTATTATTTCGAAGTATTTCGACTTAAACTGCTCAAGCTTATCATTTGAGAGAGCGCCAACTGGCTTCTGCAAATCTCTAAAAGTAATGTTTCAATCATAAACAGTTCATAATTTGAATTAGGTTGTTCTGCTTTGAGTAGTTGAGAAACTCATTTTTGTAATCTGCAATAACCCAAGGAAAGACTGGGTATTGAGTGAGATCATTAAAAGATCTGTGTGCAATGAAGTTCAGATAGAGAAGATATTCTCCATTTGATAATTGGCCATTAACCCACTAGTTTGTGTAGTAAGAAGTATCTAGCACTCTCTCATTTTGTATATTAAGGCAGTACTTTTAAAGAAGCTTAAGCAGGGACTCTTGCTTACCCTTCTTTTCAAAAACTAAGATGTACTCATCTTACGATTAAATATGTTAACTTAATAAATAAGATAGATGAGTGACTATTCTCAAAGAGTTGTAAACTATCCCTAGTGTTAATTTATAAGTTGCATCTATTAAATTTATATTTACTAGAACATGTAGCGGTAAGTGAGGGCATATTTGATTTCTTCTAGTCCAATAAATATTTATTACGTTTGGTAAGGAGTGTTCATAATTGGAATCAACTTTAGATTATATAGCTTCTAGTTATTGGCTTGAGTTTCTTATTGCAAGAGCACCAAATATGTGTGCTCTCCCTCAATAGAAATCAAAAGAAATTGCATAATGATTATAGTGATTCTCTTAGCTATGGACTTGAAAAGGTATTTGCTAGAGTTGATAGTTGATTGCCTCTAGTTCGCTTGCCTTGAGCTTCTTTCAGTCTGCTGATGCATTAATTGCTCTTACGACTAAAGCATTTGCCACTGCTGCTCCTATGCTTTAATAAACTCCAAGTACTTCTTCTTCTCTTAATCTTAGTACTTCTTCAAAATATCATCTTCCGATAAGTAAAGATCTTACCCCTAACTTAAAGCATCAGGATTTACGAACTTTGATAAGTCTATAATGAACAATAAGATCAATCAAAATAATTTGGCTTTAAATTCATGAACTGCTGCACTAAGTTGTCAATAGAGCCTAAAATGAATAGTTGAAACTTGGTCGAATTGTCAACTAGCAGTGGTTGACCTTGGCTGCTTTAAGCATTTTAATTTTTATCTAGATATGAAGGGCCTGGAGGATACCGTGGTAATTTCATCACTTGCTTCACTGAAATTAGAAGCACATTCATTAAAAATCATTCTATAATTTTAAATTCAAATCTAGAATTTGGTCTGTGATCGAAATAGTGCTCTAATCCACATTACTTAGGAGCTACTATTGCTGCATTGCCATGTATTGGTTAATGAACACAAAGAACTCCTTCAGGAATTAGAGCTTTTGAGGACTGTCAAGTGGAATGAATAAGTTTTGAGAAGGAGGGCTCCTTTGTTGCTTAGAGGGAGAAACTGATCCTATTGAATCACTGGTCCTATTCAATCATAAAAAATAATTATTCTTGTTCTTTGAACTAATTTACTTAGAAGTTGCTTATTTGACATTTGCCTTTTGCTCTGCTCTGTTTTGAGGTTAATTTTGGTCTAAATTATCAGCATAAGGTGTTTAACTGTTAGCATTCTAATTTGATTGAGTGGTTCCCATTAAACCCTTTTGGTTATTCGAGGGTGTGGTTGTGTATTTTCCAGAAGTGCTAAAGGGCTTAGAGTTTTATTGCAAACCTCCACTTAAATGCTTAAAACATTATGTATGATTGCTTGTTGAGAGGGAGTTGAGATTAATTAATGTTATTGCTGCTGTTATTATTGGAATTTGGGACATTGCTTTGATTATTATGAGAGGACTGATTGTAAATCTGCTGAAGCTGCTCTCCATTAAATTGCTCGATCTTGAATTGCTAGTTGTACCTCAACTTAGTGATGGGATGAGTAATTTAGTCAGAATCAAAGTTCAATGACCGACTGCAAAGGTGCAACAAGCCACTGTCACTAAAATATCAAATTCATAAGTCAATGATCATTCCTTCAAAGATAGTACAATTATTATCTTTGATTTTAAAATATGTCTTACAGTTGTTTTTGCTTTTCAAGATAGAGCGTAGATTGCATTTACTTATTCAAATAGGTCGAAATTAGAATTTGCATTTTATTTTTTGCATCATGGTAAGGTGCATCTCTTAATTATCAATGTGGAAAAGATTAAATCTGGGATGAGGCATGTGCGTTTGGCCAAATGGTAAGCCCAAGGGAGTGAGTCGTGAACTCAGACTGGCATTCGACATTTTGAATTATAATTTCTTTTTTAACTTGAAAGAGTTGCTTTAAAACTACATTTGATCAATAGTTATTAAAATGATAAATTTGATAATTCAATTGACTCCTAGCTCTTTAAGTGTGGAGAAATTCCACTGCTTCTGCGGGATTGAATAGACGTGCAGACCCATATTTTCCCCATCTAGAGCGTACATGTAATTTCCATAAACTCTGGCAAGGAAGTCGCTATTATGGCACAGCTACGTTCTTTCACTGCACATCTGACTTTTCTATTAACCTATAATTTATATTTCTTGAGGTGTGTGAACTTAAGCTAATCCAAATTATATGTAATTGATTAGCTCATTAGCCTTGAACAGACTTAGAGCGCTGCTTTTCTTTAGAGTAGCAGCAATATCGAATATGTATGTTTGCCCTGACATCCCTCCAAATATCAGCACCTCATTTTGATTCAATTGAGCACACCCAAATCCAGACTACTTTGCCAAAGTTGAATTCTTTACAATGAACAATTGCCAACTAGTTTTCTTGAATTCACTTGGATCTATGCAAGAACCTAAGTCCAAAAACTCAAGAGTTGAATGACTTGTTGCTTGCAATCCAGGGAATGTGTAAATAAACTTATGATTCAAGGCACAAGCAGATATGCTAGACCTTCCCACGTTAAGATTAGGCCCTTGATACCAGCAGTCTTGCTGAGTGTCATATATCTCAGTAGTGCTCGTTGGTGCCTGAGTGCTATTTTCATCTCCTCCAATACAGAAAATAAACTTGTCAAGGATTAGAGCCACTCCAAGATTGGATCTTGGCCCTTTGGGCATTTAATCTTTTTCTAGAACATTCATGTTTGCATCAATTTGCAAGCATGAAGTTGACTTCTTTGAGTCTGAATATATTCCTCCCATCATCTATCAAAATATTGAATACCATCACATAGATTGAACCATTTTGAAGCTGCTGAGAGACGAAGCATCTTGGGAGAAGGAACTACATGAATAGCTGCTCTTTTATGAATCCTTGCTGTTTGAAATCAAGCATGTAGATCTCCTTAGTCTGTGGCTTCAGATAATAGATACTATTCTAGTTCTTATGCTTGTACTTACTGATTGTTGATGCTTCTAGTAAAGAGTTTGAGTAAGTCACTGAATTGTTATGTTAGGAATTTCTTTGTCCAGGATTATCAAGTTAATTTTTAATAAATTATGAAAAGTTAGTCTCTTTAGTCTCTCCGAATCATATCCTCTACTTTGTGGAAGGAACTCCTTGGATTAGGTTCCTTTTAATTAAGCATATCCAAAGCATGCTTTGTAAGTTTTGGTGTACCCTACTCTGAAGACGACAACTTCTTTGACTCTTCCTCCTGCTATTTTTGAAAATATATCATATTAACATTTCTAGTGCTAAGTCTTATGCTAAATAAGAAATTGCTGGGGTTGGTTCATGTTTGAGCTTTATCTGGGATCTACTTGTTTAGTGATTTGCTGCACCTAGGCTTGAGGAGAGACCCTGATCTGAGGAACTCCTGCACCTTTTTAATTAGACTTAAGATCCCTATCTGGGTTGAAGTCGAAGAGCTCAGGTAATATACTAGATTAATCCAAGAACCCTCCCTTTCCTCCGCCGAATTGAATACCACTCAAGTCCAGTGTATCCATCTACAATCTGTTTTCAAAGTCATCTTATTCATTGTTATTCATCTATCTCTACTATGTTTACTACTGTGCAGGTGGTAAGTTACTCTTTTATTGTGGAATTTATTGATTAGACATATGCTCAAATAAATTTAACAATATGCAGGCAATCATTTAATTTTTGCATTGAAGAAGATGGAGCCGCGGCAGTCTTCTCGTTGGTATTAGGCTGGCTGCTTTATGAAGCAGATTCTGCCTGTGTATTTCTATTATTTTGGGCTTGATGCTTTGGGGGGGGGCCTTTCCTCGTCATCCACTTTTTTTCATGAAAATATGAAAAATTACTATCCAGCCTAAAATCAGCCAAAAACAACAATTCTTAGGCCCAATTTCAAATCCAAAGTGTCTATTCTATTGAAATCTTTTCTTTAGAAGATAGGTCATAAATTTTTAATACGAAGAGGACAGTAAATTTACTCTTTAAAACAGCTTTATAAAACCTAACTTTATTTATTTAAAAATTATAGCATTTTTTCAAAAATATATTACATAATAGACAAGATATTGATGCACAAAAGCCATATAATAAGATAAATTTCTTACAAATATGCTTTAAATATTATAAATAATAAAGACAGAAGTCATTAATTATAAAATATTTGAAAAAACTTATATTAAAAAGGATTTCTTAATTCATCATGTTTATATAGAAAAAATTGTTGCAATAAAAATAAATAGTATAACATGTTTATTTTAAAAGTAACTAGGTTTTAAGCGTGCTCTAAAGTAAGAAGAGAATTCTAAGGCTATTTTGTATAAGCTAAGATATCTATGAGTAATATGATACTTAAGAAATCTCAAGCTTATAAAGCCATTGAATTTGCTTAGATTATAATACCATTTCTATAGAATTAAATTTTTAAAAAAAAAATTTCTTTGTAGGTTCTCCCAAATTTTCTAAATTAAAAAATATCAATAGGATAGACACTTTGGATTTGAAATTGGACCTAAAAATTGTTGTTTTTGGCTGATTTTAGGCTGGATAGTGATTTTTCATATTTTCATGAAAAAAAGTGGATGACGAGGAAAGGCCCCCCCCCCGATGCTTTTATTATATGATTATAGAATCATTATGAGCAGTCTTTCTGATATTCTAGTTCATATTTTGGGAAATCATAGATACGCCCAATGAGTCATTATGAGTACCTAATTGGCGCAAGTGACTAAGCTTCTTTTCAAAGTATTGAATAAACTTGACCTCTAACTTTTCTTTCAACCCCTCAATTGCCACTATCTTTCTCTGTGTCTCCTTGATGCTATTAGTTTGCTTATTGATGTACTGACTTTGCCGCATGACTTCTGACTCAATGGTATTCATCTGCTGTCTGAATTTCTCAATGGTTTCCACTTTCTCTTCAGCTCTGCAGTTGGATATGACAGTGAATGTTCTCATAATTTAACAGGAAAGAAATAGTTTAAACTTGCATGTACTTGTCTCTGAGACCCTCAAGCTGTTGATTTAATCTCCTATCCTCACCCCTATATTACTTCACTTCTCTCTAGTTGTCAAGTCCCTTAAAGCTGTCCACGAATTGTTTTGTCATAGTGTCAATCCACTCCAAGAACTGCTTTCTTACTTCCATAAGAGCCTTGCGGATCTCTGCCTTCCACACCTTCATCAGATTCATGTCCACTGAGTGCTCCTTTATAATCCTAATTAATCAAAACTCAATTAAACATATATAAGTGATATTCTATGAATGTCAGCCGTGAGGTTTTTGATTCTCTCGTAATCCTCCATTTCTTTTTTAAACTTGATGTCAATATAAATTAGGTCTTGCTCCTCCAGCAGACACCGAAAGCACTTGTACTTTTGTTGCTGGTTTGAATAAAACACTGCCAATATTTTGTGCTGTTCGCAAGCGATAGTCAATCCCTCCTGCGAACCACCTAAATCACCCGACAATAAAATATTATACCTAGAATCTAAATCCATCGAAGTTATTGATAAATCTAATATCTGCATTTTTCTAACAATACCTCTACGTTAAATTACTATGTTACTTTCAAGATCTAAAAATGTAAGTCAAAAGAATAAGAGATTGATATTTTAATAAGATTTACGAGGATAGATGATATTAGGTTTGAATTTAGATTGAAATTTAGAAACAAAGCTTTAGAGATTATATTATTCACTTCAAATTTTGATTTTGTTTGATGAAATCATCAAGAATCATTTAGAGCATTCTTATTTCTTATTCGAGATCTGATATCTATTATCTTAGAGCAGCAAAGTTCTCTTCAATAACCAAAAAAGTCAAAAAAACTTATCTTCTTGTGCTTATCCAGGGTGAGGCTTGGAGGAAAAAATTATCTATTACATAGAAAAAATACGTTTCTTACTATTCAATGTAAAATTTTGAGGAACCTTGAAGAAATAGGATTTGCTGGTGCTTTGAGCGAATCAAAGTGCTAATCTATTATATCGTGCAATCTGTGTCGGAATTCTCCAATTCAATGCCATTCACTTCGAAATCTTTGATCAATGAATAAAATTATTATTCATTTTTTAAGTAAGAACTCACGAAATCACTCCACGCTTTCTTCTGAGTTATCTAGGTAGGGAGACTAACCTTTTGTTGATCAAACTCAGAGTAGGGTGCAAGAACACTTGCTGAATCAGTAGCTGATTGTTAGCTCGCCTATGATTCTTAAATTATTTAAGAATTTAAATCCTAGGCCGAAGAATTGTTGAAAAATTCTTCGAAGCTTTTAAAAATCTGCTCCAGAGGTGTTTGCTCCTAAGCATCACTGCTCACTTAAATTTTTTTATCTTTGCTCTCGAACATTTTAGCGTCATTCAAAGAGTTCTTGATTGGCACGAATTACATTTTTGAGAGGTGAATGGCATGAGTTTTTGGTGCTCCCTACTTCTCTTCTTCGGCCTGTCTATTCTAAAAATATCGTTTAGTTTTAATAATCTTACTCTCTCTGGCTAATAAAAGGCTGCTTTCTTCAACAAGTCAAATCTTCACATTTTTCTTTTTCTCGCCCGTTTCCATTTCCGCCCTTCTCTACTCATCATTTTCTTGGACTATATTCAAAATTTTAAGAGAGATATAAAATGTAGTTTGTACTTCATCTGGGTCTTATCTTTCACTCTGATCCGAGTTTTATGAGTCTCCTCCCTCCATATCGAGATTTATAGATAATTATTTATGATATTTTTCTAAATGCTAATATTTAATTCCATATAGTTCTTAAAATATTGAAAAACTATTATTCAAAGAAATATATAATTTACTTATTTAAATAAATGGGTCAAGAGTAATAGATTCTCTTAAAATTTTTAATACAAATAATTTTTCAAAATATTCAAGAAATCAAAAGAAATTTGAGGAGATAAAAGAATAGAAGCTGATTTTAATATCCTAAAAAAATTAAGGGATATTTTTATCAAATTTTAGTTTAAAATGCTTTAAATTTAAGCTTGAAAATTTAATATCAAAATAAGTGAGAGAGGGTCTTCCATCGCAGTTCTATATAATATGAAAATATAAATAGCGTGGGTAAAAGGAACCCTTCACCTCCTGGAACCGCTAATACCTCTAATACCGTGGCAGCCCCCTTCTTTAACCACAAAAAGTGAAATAATTTCAAGGGAAAAAAACATCAGTAAACTGTAGTATGTAGACTCTATGAAGTGTATACATGGAGGTTATTTTTCATAGAAATCATTCCTTTTTATGCTTTTAGGATAAAAAAGAGGGGGCTACAGGTCCAGGGGTGAACTAATGTTCAAAGGATGAGCAGCTATTCTATATAGGAGTCAATGCTCAATCTACTCTCTAGATTGACTGTTCAAAGGAAATTATAGTTTACTTGATAAATATTCTACATGAATTAATTAAGTTATCCACCAATTATAAACCAATTCAACAACTATTATCCCATTAAAATATAGGAGTGGTTATTTTTAAATAAAAAAGCAATCAATTTTATTTTTAATTTTGATCTTTGGATTTTATAGGTTAAGATCATGCCTATTATCTAAAAATATATGAAATGGATTTAGCATTTGGGAGGTCTAAACTATTTTATGATTCAATTAGAGCTTATATAAAAAGTTCTTGAGTTTGAATTCGAAATTTAAATAAAGAATTGCTTCTTATAAAAAGCTAGATGGTTTATTCAGAATGTGTTTAAAAATAGTTATTTATCTTTAATGTTTATTTTTTATTAAATTCTGAGAATATAATAACTAGAGTTGCTATTGCATTAGAATTTGCTTGCTCTATTCATTAGCAGATAAATTTGTTGAAGCAGAATTTGTGCTCTAGTCTTTATTACCCTACTTCTGCATGCTTTACTACTGAATTAGGAGGTTCAAAGTTGCTTAGTTAGTTCCAAAGTCAAATAAAATGGTGTCCTCATTTAGAGATGGACCCCTGTGATGATTTTTGCTATATTCGGATATCATTTACAAGATTATCTTAAAATTTTATCTTCCAACACTCTAAATTATACACATACGTCGTGAATCTAATCCACTTTGAGAGAATAAATTTTGATTGAGAATTAATAGTAGAAATATTAATAAGGAATAAATAATAATGTAGTGCGGAGGATTTTCTCAAGGAAGACAACTCGAAGAAGAAGAACTACAGCTAGTTCACAGTTTAAGGGAATAGATTCAAGCAGCAGCAGAGGGTAAAGAATTCAAAGTATTTGAGCCCATATGCTGCAAGTCTTAAGTTGTTGCTGGAACAAACTACAGAATCAAGATTAAGATTGACGATCAATAAGTGATTATTCATATTCAATTTGAATAAGGCATTAGTTTGAATGGAGACTACATTCATGTTAAGATATTCAGACCACTTCCTCACACTAATAAGCCAGCTGAAGTTTCTCAAGTTTTGCTAGACCAAACTGAGGAGAGTGAACTTAAGTGAGCAACATCCCATCATTCCTAATGATATTAAGGCATGATACATAATATGGGATAATAACTCAGACAGATAAATTCAATAAAGTAAAATAGAATTAATCAGCCTCATATCTTTCTGAATCCTGATTATCTATCCAAATATTACAAAGATGCTTAACGTTTAATTCTATCGTTTGACTTGCATGATTTTCATTTTGCATTTACTGTTGAATATTTTTAAATTAGAGAGGAGCACATTTATAATAATCAATTACTTAAACTTTAAATGAAGCAGCAAGCAGCTGTTATACTAACAACTCTACTTATAAGCATATATTTTACTTTTGGGCTCTATGTTGAGCACCTTAACTGAGACTAAAAAGACTTACAAGCTTGTTCAAGAGCACAAGGAGACTAAGAAAGCTTATGTACCTCGTCGACTCGTGAACGCAGATGTGTACTCTTTCTGCTACTTGAATGATGGAACCAATGAAATCTGCATTGATACTACTGTTGAGGTCAAGGCCGGCTGGGAATTCGTCTCAAAGTACTCAATTTACAGTGGAGTGGGACCTACTTACAAATTATGGCTAAGATTTACTCAAAATATACAAATAATTTAAATCTCAGTTAATCAAATTCATAAAACACTTATAAAAACTGATTTCATCCTTCTATAATTTCGTTTAAACTTGATTAATCTTGTTTGTTTATAAAATTTAAGTAGATCATAAACCATATTTCTACTCTTATTCCTTAATCTTACTCTTAAATAGATGGAGATCTTGTTCTCTAATGAGTTACTTTATAGTGAAAGCTTGCTTTCTATTTTAAATATATATATTAACTCTATAATACTATAAAATGTGAATAATATTAGTAAACAGGCACAGTCTCTTAGTACTTATACAACCAAAGAGCTAAGTTATATGGGTCTGCTGACGGTTTGATTGTTCCAAATAAACTTTAATCGATTTACTATACTCCAACACAGTAACAGCTGAGTTAAGCTCATTCAAGTCTTATGTCTTCGGAGAGCTGCTATATTTTGAAGATCACACGCTTTGTTTGAATGCAGGTTGGGCAACTGATGCCATCTAATTCACTCTCACCATGGATATGTCATTCAGAGACTGCTATAAAACTATTTTCAACACTATCACTGACTGAACAACATTCATTGCTAAGATCTACGACTCATGCACTAAGAGTAACGACGAGACAATTACTCTCTACGAATTAAATAAAATATAACGTAATTGTTCATCTCAATAAAGAATAAGGAATTTGAATCCTAAAACGAAAATAATTTTAGAAAATTATCTCATTAGTTTGAAACAGCTCAGCTCTGATCTTAAGCAAAGCCTAGCTCTGTCTCTAAAATTAACTCGTTTCTTTCTTAAGGGGGAGGGACGGAAGAGCACCTCCCTCCTTTTTATGCTATAAAATTGTAAATATATGCCGAAAGAGGCAAAAAATCTGGCTTTTTTTGTCTTTGAAATTTCCTTGAGGGTCAAATTTCATGATTTCAATTTTTTTTAAAAAAAATGATGTATTTTTTGATTATTTAAATTAATTTTGAAGACTACTATAATGTTTTTGGGATTTCATCTCTTTTTGATTACTGAGCACATTTGAACTACTATGTATTCAGCTTCTTTAAAAGAAGCTTGTATAATTTATATGATAATCCAATGATTGATGGGAGAAGCAATATACTTAATTTTAAAGAACTTTAATGATTTTGCTAAAATTAATCAATAAATCATGCTATACTTTTTAAAATAGCATTAATTACCCTTCTCTTTGAGTTAAAGTCAGAGTAAGAGATCAAGTACTGCAATAGATGAAATTATCTCGACTTTTAAATTAACTCGACTTATTCTTCTTAAGTAAATATATTCGAAGAAAATTTCTCTAAGTTGGAAAGGAATCCTAATAGCTGCAAGGTTTATAAATATTGAAGGAACAGATTTTAATTATAGATTAAAATAGAGCTAGATCGTTTAAAAATTATATTTTAGTTGTTAAATTTGACTTAAAATGAATTTAAGTTATTTTATAAAAAATGAAATCATTAAATTTTACCTTCATAGAAATTTTAAAAGCTAAAATTTCTTAATTTTTTTGGGCAGATTTCAGCCAATGGACAATTTTTAAGCATTTTTTACCATAAAAAAGAGGGAGGTGCACTTTCGGCCCCCCCCCCATTCTTTCTTTAGGTAGGTTTCATATCAAATTTTCTAAATCTACTCTTTTATTTTTGTTAATGTGCGACCAATTTAGTTTCTAAAAGATTTGATAGGTGAACTATTTTCACTTGTTGATGGATTAGTTCAGTGTTTGCTATTCTGTTCTAGTTTATTTTCAGTTTCGTTGTGAGTATATTTCTTGTGGAACTCTGCGTTTTTCTACTTTTCCATGGATTTAAGCACATTCATTACGATCTTATCTAAGATTCTATCTTCGATCAATATAATAAGGAGTAAAAGTTATTTTAATATTTCGATCGAACCAGTGGCGAATTTCTTTCCTGGCCAGCAGTCACTGAGCTGCAATGGATAATAGATTCAACCCAATATTAGTCAACTTAAGCTGAAGGGACGGGGCTCCATTCGTAGAGATTAATTCATAGCAGTGATTCCCACCCAGTTTGTCCAGTCATTCACATTTAACTTGCCTGTGCCAGTAGCTCCCACTCAAAAATCACATCTTAAATCACAATTTCGAATTTATTTTCTTGATTGTTCCAAAGTTCATCATCGATTTCATTTTGTATTTTTAAGTTAAATTGGGTAGGAAATGGACTGCTCAGTGACATAAAAAATATTCCTATTCCCAGCTTTTAGGTGAAAAGAGAAAATAATGCGATTTAAACGCTAACAGTTATTTGAATTGAGACAGAAAATATATGATACCATTGCTATCTAAAATTGAATTGTTTTCAAATCTTTATCTAAGAGCACGATGCCTCGTGTTTTATATCTTAATCATCATTTTACACAAATGAAGCTTTCAATATTGAAGATGCTCATACATAAAATAAATAGTTAATTTTATTACTCATGATCTATCATGGAGTTCAGCCTGCTTGATGTAGTATTTGTTTTTATTGGCCTTTTCAAGTGCTCTCTGCTCGTACTCACTTTCGTAATTTGAAGAATTTGATTGTTGTCCGATGAGATTAGCCTGCTTTGATTTCTTGGTAGTTTTATCGAAGGCGCCTTGGGTCTCAAGTGAGTCCATGTAGTTCTCAAATAGCTTCAAGAAAACTCTTCCAGCTCTAGATTTCGATAAGGGAAGGGCGGTGCACAAAGCACCTCCATTAGCTCCTGAACCATAAAAAATTTGTTCTCTTATCTTTTTGAGTTGTGACTGGATTGTATTTGTACAACTAAACTGCCTCATCGTTACTAGCCGTGCACACATCCCACAGAGTACTAAAGTCTTCAAGCTACTTTTAGAGCAGAGTTTCAATTAGTACTTTGTAGCAATTAATTTGAAGTCTCAACAGTGAACAGGATCTCTATCTTATCCAACATTAATATATAAAATTAGCGCAGAGGTTGTAAGAATCAAAAAACAGAAGAGTCTCAGCGTAGAGGTTAGCTTAAAACTATGTCAAGTCTGCAGTTACTTCACCATAGTATTAGTCCTATATTTACTTTAAATGCAAGAATGAGTTGTGTAGAGATTCAGTCTGATTTTCCAGTATTTGTAGATCTGAGCTTAGAAGAGCCCATAGGTTTAGAGGAACTCCCACCCAAGTAGCAGATTTGAGTTAGTGTCCACCACGAAATGACTATCATCATTCCACTAAATCATTCAATTTAATGAAATATATTTTATTCTAAATGTTGATAAGAGTGTAGTCATAAGCTTTGACTCTAGGTGAGTGGACTTATCTATTCTGAGCTTTTACTATGTAGGTCTTTCGAGCAAGGATTGATTGTGAAAGCTCTGTGGTTAGAAGTGTCAAGCCAATAAGACAAGGTAGGAGTGTCTGGCTCCAGAAGCGGCGGCTGCTTAAATTATTGGCAACTGATTAACTTTAACTTCCTTTCATATTTCAATAATATTACATTTTAGAGAATTTTTGTGAATTACAAACCAAAAAGAATAAATCGTTATTTTAACTACACAACTCCTTCTATCACAATTCATCCTGAGCTGTAAATAATTAAAGTGTTATTTAGATTTACTTTTTAAGTTGGATACAACATCGACAGTGAGATTCTCTTACTATAGACTTCTATGAATTTCCAGGATTGCTACAACTTATTTGTAATTTCTGCTTGAGGTTCCTTCAATAGACTTTAAAATATTAGGCTATTTATTTGATCAAACAGATACTATCTTGTAGGGTTCAGGAATAGCTAAATACATTATTTTGAGCTAAAAATATGAGTTAATTATAAATAACATTATAAATTTTGAATAATGGAGAAAAAAGAGCAAGAACAGAGCAAATAAGGAGATGAAAATATGGATGCTCCAGACGACTTCTATCTACGTTACTATTCTCAGATAAATGCAGGGATACTTTTATTTAATTAACTAAAATTAATTTGATCAATAGTAATTATCCTGCAGCATTCTTAACTAAAATTAGTGTGGGTCACAAGGGAAAGTTTGGGCATGAGTTCTTAGAGTTTGAATTCAGGTCTAATGGAAGAATGAGATACGCTAATAACTCTCAATACAAATCTGAGACTCTAATCAGGAAGGAGGGTAAGATCACGCAACTCACTCATTATCGCAATAAATGGCAAATCAAATTATAAACTTCTTTATAGTCTATGTGAACGATACCTTGTTGGATGAACTCAAAAGAATTATTCAAGAGTCAGACATCATGAAGTAAGCAATAGGCTTTGAGATATATTGAATTATAGAGAGGATGACAAGAACTGGCCTCAACCTGACAAAGTTGGAAGACAAGAATTGGAAATTCTCCATGGAAACGAGCACATTTCATTTACTGTAAGTCTTGTAGAATAATAGCAGCGCTATCTGTTTTTCAGTGCTTAAATTTGTTCAAAATATTTTGACTTATATTTAGACTTCCAAATTTGGATCATTTTCTGATGTGAGGAGCAGCAAGGACCCAGATGGTCTCACAGTATTTTACTACTTATTGCAAGACCTCAAGTGCCTCGTTTTTTCGATTATCAGTCTTCACTTCAGAGTAATTATCTTTCCAATAAATAACCTTTCATTTAGATTAAACCAGTTTAAAACTGAAAGAGGAAGAAGAGATAAATATAAGCATCCAATGCATTTAATTAATTATCCTAAAAACTCAGATTAATTAACTTTTATAATCAAATTCTAAACTAAAAAGTAAAATGATAAAAATAAACTTAAACAAAAAAGGAGCAGAGATAAACAAGCAGGTTTAGGCTATTTTAGTACTGCTTTTTCTTTCAGTACTCGTTCAAGAAACTAAACAGTCCACTTAAGTCGCAACTTATACTAATAACTGCATCGGTTGCTTATTAATTAATAACTAAGAGTACTGTTCTGCCTCTAATTCGGCTATTTACTCATCCAAACTTATTATATTTATATAATCATCTGGAGTTTGCTGCAATAGCATCCAAATAACATAAATTAGATTTAAATAATTGTTTGCATGAGCACAGTTGGGGATTTCTGCAATTCAAAAAACATTTAATATAATTGGATATCATGCTTAAATTATATTGAATGGAGGATTCATCTACTGCACAAACCTTCAAGTATCAGCTGGTGCAAAGTTTTCAAAGTGTCCAGTGTCCTCAGCTTGTGGAAGCACGACAACTTACTTCATAATTAATGGGTAGTACTCCACTGAGACTCTTAAGATAAGTGCTGCTGGGATATGCACATACACCATTTACTTAAGTAATTTTGAATTACTTTGTTCTTGCAGATCCAACTACCAATTTCAATTACTACGATTAACCGAGCTACGCTGACAAAATGACAGGAGGAAATGATATGTCAAACACATATGGATCGTTCTAAGTCTACAGAAATACATCACTCTATCCATCTGATGTCCGCTATTTCGCAGTAAACAGTGCAGGGGGCTACACTAATATCACTGAAGGAGCAAATAACTATGTCTAGTACGGAGTTGCTTACAGCTTAGTCGTAGCCACTCCTTCATACGTATATGTAACACTTCAGCTTGGATCTTCTAATGCTTTTGTCCTCACTAAAAATAAATAAATCACCAGCTCTATTATATAAGTTACTGCTATTCTTCTTTTGATTTTAGGATTTCTGAGTTATTGATTTAAAAGCATTTATTTTTAGAATGTTGCCTTAATCTGAAATGAGCTTTGAATTAAATTTATGAGCTAAATTATAATAAGATAATAGATTCCCAAGATGAGCGATAAGATCCTAGCAATCCTCAACTCACCCGTAGGTCCTAAGACCTCTCACTTCTGGGGTCCAGTCGCCAACTGGGGATTTTATTATTTATTTATTCGTACTTGCAGGTATCCTTGATTCTAACAAGCCTCCTGAAATGATATCACTCGCATGACTACAGTCTTGTTCTTCTACTCTTGTTTGTTTATGCGCTTCGCTTACAAAGTGCAGCCCAGAAACTACCTGCTCTTCGCTTGCCATTTGTGCAACGCAAGTTGCCAAGGCTATCTACTCTACAGAAAAAAAGCAGCTGAGTCAGCCCATAAAAATCAAACCCACTCAAATATAATAAGAGATGATATTTTATTAAATTTATTTTTCATATTTACATTAATTTAATAGGTCATATTGTAAAAAATATGGGTTAATCATTAAATATAGACAAAATTATTAATTTATCCACTGAAGAAAAAGTGAGACACGTTATTTAATGGCTAGATTAACGAGAATAGCAGAGATGCAAGGATAAAATGGTCATAATGTTAATTTCGTAAAATTTATAAAGATTAATACTTCTTTAACTATATTTTCACTCCGCTAAGTCTTTTAAAGCTTAAAATTCTATGATACAGTGCAAATTACCACCTTGCTTTGATCCTTCTGTGAAAGCTTTGGAGGTCTTCTCTTGAATTCCTAGATCGGTCTTCCTGATGTTGAAATATATATAGAATACACAGGTTAAATATTTGGGGAATGCACAGCTGATGTCAGTAGATATGTCCTACCACTTTTTGACGTGGAATACCGGATAGCACTTTGAAACTTCTCCTATAATAATCCACGTATCCAATTCACAGATTTCTTCCATTGGTGAGTAAGCATCATATGGTTTAGTGGGTGTCAGTTCAAACCCAATTGGACAGAAATAGTGGTTCCAGCAGTGATAAATATAAGCCTTGCTTTCATCTTTCAAACCTTTGACTAAGTTTTGCTTTGCTTGGTCTGAATCTATACCCTGAGTTGTGCTCTTGCCATGCATTTTCCAAGCCAACTGAGCTTAACCCTTTACTTTGAAAAACTTATTCAAAAGGCCAAACCACTAGATCAAAGTATCATTCCCAGTGAACGACCCAAAATCTACATTGGTATAAGGAGGCTTGAATCCCAATACTTCCAGAGCCTCCTCAGTGCTGATAGGGCGATGATTACCTGCTCCCAGAGTTGAAAATAAGAAGTTCCACACCGATGTAAGAGATGATATCCCGCAAGATTTTGGATGTTATGGCCTTGCCATACAGAACCATCTTCTCTGATCCATGAATTTTCTTTCCATCATTTATTGCTGAGTTAGAGTTAAGTTTCTTGGTATCTCAATAGTTAATGGAGTGGTTTCAGGTGTCAAAAAGTTTTCATCTTCTAGATCTTTATTGATGTTTGGTTCTCCATTTTAAACTTCTTCACCTTGCTTGGTCTCTTTTAAAAAATTAAACCTAGGATATTTAGACTTCATTAGTTGTTTGATCAGTTTTAGGGGCTATATTTTTAAGGTTTGGCTTTTTCTTAGATTTGAAAGCTCTTGTATTCGACTTGAAAGTATTTGAGAAATCAAGCAGAACATTTTTGTTTTCGTTTTACTATTTCAAGTTTTGTGGTACTTAAACGCCGTTCTCCTTCTCATCATTTATTTGCAGATCATTCAGTTTCTATTGAAGTAGCTCAACTTATTCTTTCTCTTAGAATAGTTGCTCTACTGGTACTTGAGGTTAATTTTCATCAGAGATGGCAGTTTGCTCTTGAATTTGAAGCTGTTCCATTTGAATTTTAAAATAGAAATTATCCAAACTTTCCCAGATTTTCATTCATAATCTAAATATCAAATTTTGATATTATGACTACTAGCAATGAAGATAACATTATTATAATTGCTAGAAAGAAAATAAAAGTAATTTGAAAAATAAAAATATTATAAAATATCACTTTCCAGAGTCTCCATCAATCCTCTATTCCAAATTCTTTTTATTTTTGTCTATTCCTTCTCTTATCATTGCCCCATAAACTTCGTCATCATTTACAAGGATTAAGAAGGTTGTTAACAAAGGTCTGCACACAACATTCATAGTCAAATAAGAGTTTATGCTTAACAATAATACTCTAAATTTCAATTGAGATAGTTGGAGAAGGCCTTCTCTTTGTTAGTGTTCTCTCTGTCCATGAACTTACTGATAGGCAAATCTAAAGCCTTTTCCATGTCTCCTTATTTATAGAACTCTTCAAAAAGGGCGTCCATCCACTTGAAGAAGATAGTAGTTCCTCTTGTCACTTTAAATTTATCACAAATCCTCAGTGACACTGACATTATCAGCACTCTGTCATCCAGAGAATCTGTTGGGAAATTATTCCCCAACTTAGTCTTCAGCTCAGTCATTAGTCCAAAGTGCTTGCTCAAGTCTGTGTTCAGCACACTCCTTATTATTCATTATATCCATAAATTTAAGATTAAACTATTAACATTAATCTCAGTAATATGATCTTTCTAACTTCTAGATAAGTGTCTATAGGAAGGTTCTCAAAGATGTTGTTATCCTCATTCAGCAAGATGGCAAACGCTGCAGCTAGGTGGTGGTTTTCTAAAACTGATACATCGCTATATCTGATTGCCAGAGGGTGCTTAGTCCTTATCACAAACTAGTTCGAGTAACCACTATAAACTGTAAATATGTGAAAGATCTTACGGATGTTCGTAGTCGTGAATGAGATTGGCAACAAATGATGCGAGCAAATCATGCTTTTTCAAGTAACGCTTTATATTTCCCACACTGAACAAGTAATGCATGGCTTGCAAGCAATCTACAATATGAACCATGTTGTGATAGGGATTGTCCTAGAAGTATCCATTCTATATCTCCAAAGAGAAACTTGCAAGTCTCTCAAGAGAGATGTTGAAAGGGTGTATAAGGTTATACATCTGCATTATCTTAAAAGTCAGATACTGTAGAGAGTGATTTCCCAAGATCTGAGAGTAGGTAAAGGCATCAAAGCTAGTTTCATCAAACTTCTCCACAGCACTATCAAGATAAGTGCGTTCCATATCGATTAAATCAGTCAGGACTAAGAACTCATGGTCTTCGTCTGTCTCTTGTGCGCTGTAGTCATTTGGCATAGTGTTAGTCTTGAGTTTCTAGAAAGATGCAGGAAGACCTTGTTTAGTATTAGGAGTTCCAGCAGATGCTTCTACTTAACTACCTTTACCTGCTAATAGTCCCAATTTACTGTCGTCTAAATTCTAAGCATGATGATAAAAGAAGAATAATTTTCTAGATTGGAATTATCTCCTTTCTTCTTGTGTGCAGAGGGTTAATTTGCATCACCAGACTTTCTCATCACAATCTTTCCTTTATCTTCGTTTTTGTTAGGTTGGTCCAGGATTTCGAATTGCTTTAGTCTATCGTAATCCAACTTGTTATTTCAAGAACCTATTTTGATTGATACTCAAATATTTCCCTTATTTATTGGAATAATCGGAAGATTTCTGAGTGCAATCAAGTCAGTCCATGCTTTGACTTCTGGTCTGTCTTCTGAAAGTTTGAAGCCCTCAAATCCTCCCACGTAGAGTCTATTTCCACTGATGACATCTATAGCCCATTGGATATCTTCCTTTAGATGTTTTGGTATGTCATTGTTTATAATAAGAATTTAAGTTTTAGGTGAGTCTCTCATAGAAATCGAGCACTCTCTCTACATAGCTAGCCATTTAGGAACCTTGTCTCTTTTGCTCTTTTATCATTTCTTGTTGCTCTTTCTTTGCGTCTGCAACCTTTTTCATCTCGATGATGACCTTGATGAGCCTGAGCACTCTTAGAATTCCTAGCACCTTGGCTTTCAGGTTGAGTACCTGCATGATGAATGAGATTATGACGATAGTGGAATCGAACAAATTGATGTATTCCATTAGGAATAAGTGTCCATAAGCAAACAGCTTTATAACTATTTCCATCACGAAGAACGCCAGCAGTATGTAGTTTAGCACATAGTAAAAATTGGTAAGGGAAGGGGAGTCCTCAATTTAGGTTGTCAGAGATAACTCTGAGAAAATCACCACACACAGTAGGATAACCATACCCAAAATAAAACGAGAAACTTGTCTTTTCTCTAAAGTGTTTGCTACCGTTCTTCTCATTAGAAAGAGCAAGGATATGGTTGGACCCTTCTCTGCCATCTGCTCGTCATCCCATTCTTAGAAGTTTACGTTATCATAAAACCCAAAGCGCCTGATCACAGCCCAATAAATGAAAAACTGAACTGGAATGTTAAAGCATAGAGATACATTTAATTTATGTTCTTTGCTTGATCGATAGCCCAAGCGATAAAGAAATCTACCATAATTGAAAGTGGCCTTCCATAGTTGAGTGCAAACACCAAACCTATAACAAACGAGCAGATAACCACCAAGTAGCAGGTGATGAACACCATCTCTCCCCAGCATTTCATCATCACCTTCCCACAATCCATTAAAATAAATGAGTTAGATCCAGTTCCTTCTTTTGGTCAGGGTTTTCTTGATTTTGCTCGTCCTGATATCGATCTGGATCCTGAAGTCTGTCAAAATTAGTGGGTTTGAAAGTGACTTCCAAAGAGTAGAGCATACTAGTCTCGAATATTATTTACAGAATATTTCCGATGATCACCGACAGGAAGATGAACTGAATGTCAATGCAAATCGTTTTATCAGAATTTATCTGCCATAAAATAGTTAATCTTTGCTCTTATTTGCTCTTGATATATGTAAATATCTATGTGAATAATTTTTCTTTAATTAACAAATCAAAGACTATAAATTTACATTTAGAAAATTTTTTTTTTATTTTAAGATAAAAAGATAATATATTTTATTTTCTATTTCATATTTAGTTTCCTATAGATATTTCAAAAATTTTTAGCTTAATTGTTTTTAATGAGAATTGAGGCAAATCTCTGAGGACATAACATAGTTTTCGCAATCGCTAGTGGGCATGACACAGAGAAGTCCTTCAATGTCTGGATTCCAAGTGCTGCATTCTCCTCTGTTGTCTTCATCAAATCCAATATAGCAATCTCCCGGTTGTTTGCAGTTATAAAAGCAAGTATGAGTCTTCCACTAGCGCCAAGGCTCATCCTCTGCAAATTAAGTTTCTCCATTCTACAACAAACTAAATTTAATATAATTTACATTTGAAACGTAGCCAAGGCAGTCGTTGTAGTTTTTAGAGTTAGCATAAGGATAAAAGTACAGCTGATTATAGGTGTTGCCTTGATATGTAAGGCTTGTGCTCACATCCTTGCAAGCCAAGTTAGGGAAGTTATCATTAACGCAATGAGCAAAACAGTCAGCCCTAAATTGGTTTTAAGGAGATTTTGGATTACCTGAGACTGCAGGCGTCGTAAATATCTGTAAACTAAGAACGATAGTATAGTAGAGTTAGCACAGACAGAATACTCAAGGGCCCAAAAACAAAGCGGATTATTCTGTTTATCAAGCCTATTCTCATATGCTTAGGCAGGTATTTCTCATTCATACTACACCAATGATTAAACGCTCATAGTTCTTACAATAATTTGTATATGTCGTTGTTTTGCTTAACATGCTCCCAAAAAGTATTAGTTCTCGCATGTGCGTAAGGACTGCAGCAGATGTTCGCCCACTATAATCACATTAGTCAGCAACATAATCCACAGCTAAGTCTTTGTTTAAATTTGAATTAAAATTTGTCTTACCATTTTGCCAAATATATTACAAATTTTTGGATTTTAAGTCAAATCAATTCAAGTACAAATAATTACCCTTAAAATTAAGATGCTAATTATGAAATAGATAGTTTCATTTACCCTCGTACCAAGTAGTTGCTATTTTGGCATCTACTTCCAACTTGACTCTAAGTTTTTCATCAAGTGGGTTTTCCATAATGAAAACTACTCTATCTAGTGCTTACTGTGCTTTGTCTTCTGGTCCTTCCAATATGACTTCATCATGTATCTAAAGTAGTAGCTAATAGCCTAGATCTTTTAGGACCTAGTCTTTATTAAGTTTGACCATAGCTGCAATAACTATATCAGCTGCACCTCCTTGATAGGGGTGTTAATTGCAGCTCTGAGTCCGTGCTCTTTCATCATATTGCTCTTGGGTCTTGCGCCTTCTTCCCCTGGTTTTACATCCAGTAAGAAATGCTTGGTGAGATTTCTGTATCTCCCTAGCAGAGTTTAAGTCCAGCCCCTAGTGATGGCTATAGACTAAACCATCTTCTGCCACATTCTTACTTCAGGTCTATCTGCATACCATAAGTCTACAGTTGCTTATGCCTCTTCTTTGCTGCAGTTCCAGTCTTTCATGAACCCATGCACTGTCTTTCCATATGCTATTGAGAAATTCATCACCTTTGCTTTCTTTCTCTCGTTCGCATAAAATAATATATACTGACTTTAATGTGTGAAATTAATATTATACTTTATTTGTCTTTCAAGAGTGGCTTCGGAGCTTTTCCTTAAGAGTTGTCCCATTCTAGTAGAACATCCCCTGACTCAAATACAAATTAAATACAAACTCCAAGTCTTTCTTAATTTCAGGATACATACCATCAATTAAAAGCCATATGTGCTTTTCTCATTCTCTCATTAATTTTCAATATAAGGAAATGAATTAATAATTAATCACTAATAGTTTTAAAAAAACATGCTCTCCAAAATAATAATTGGCAAGGCCAACAAATTAGGTTCCTCCATAGGGAATAGAGTCCTCTAAAGACAGTCTTAATTGCTCTTGCAGTCATAATTTGAGACTCATCTAAAAAGAATAAGCTTCAACCAGTCTTTCAATAAGCCTCTGATCTTAATTATTCAAACATATATTTAATTTCTTTTGGGCGTCAAGAAGTATTAAAACCAGTGGAAGTAAGAATGTAGGACTAGAAGAATTGGATTCTGGTCTGCAAGAAACATCAACCACAGAAGTCTATATGGAGATAGATTCTGGCATGACTACTGATACCAAAAAAATCAAAAAGATCAAATCTGAGAAACTCCTTTCCAAAAGATTGACTGAAGAAATTAAAAGAACGACTAAACTCCATTTGGAAAATATATTTAATAAATACGTAAGCTTCGACTTTACTGATCAAGCATCGGAAGAGAAGAGAGCTAAACTTTAGAAAGATAAGTAAGAAGTCAAGGAAAAGAAGGAACGAAAGAAGTCTAAAAAACTGCAAGAAGCCGCAGCTCTTGGTGAAGTTGACTCTGCTCAGATAGATTTACTAAACTAAAGTAATACACTTAGTGCAAAGAAACCTAAAAGTAGTAAAGCGGCAGAAAAGCAAGCTTAAGAGGCCATCGTCGTACCAGAGGAAAGCAAAATTAAACTTGTGGATGGGGTTAATTTAGCTATCAAGAATTTAAAACTTCAAAATACAACTATCATTCGAACTAAGGAAGAGGCCAGGAAAGTTGTGGAGATCTTAAAATAATATCCAGATAGAGTACATGCATGGGATACTGAAACTATTCATATAGATGCAAAGGAAGAGAGTCCAGTTGGGCATGGTAGCATAATTTGCGCTTCAGTTTTTATTGGCCCTGAAGTTGATTTTGGAAATGGACCAAGGCTGTTCATTGATAACTATGCAGATGCACTCGACACTATTATGGAATTCAAAGAATACCTAGAGGACCCCACTTATTTGAAGTGCTGGCACAACTATGGATTTGATAGGCACATTTTCTATAACCATGGAATAGATGTATAGGGCTTTGGAGGAGATACGATGCACATGGCTCGACTATAAGATCCTTCTAAAATGCCTAATCAGTATGCCTTGTCTGCACTGACTGAGTCCTTAGAAGATAAGATAGTCCAATAGAAAGTGCTTATGATAGACTCGCTATTAGAAGAGTATAATAAGAATCCAGACAAAAATAAGCACTTGATAGAAAGAATTAAAGAGTACCAGAAGGAAGTCAAAATCAAGAAGGTTAACATCAAGGAGACATTTGGTTTTTACAAATAGCTCAAGGATGGGACTGAAGGCAAAGTGCTCATGTTCCCAGACATAGAGTAGATGCACACAGATGAAAAATTTGTCACGCCCTGGGTTGAGTACTCCTGTTTTGATGCTGAAATCACCTTTTTCTTAAGAGAGACTCTCGCTTAGATGCTTATCAAGTTGAAGACTGAAGAGGAAGGAATGGAAGATATGCTTGGCTTGTATTCTAAATACTGGCTTCCCTTTGGAGAAGTTTTGACAGATATGGAGAGAAGAGGCATATAAATCGATGTAGACTACTTGAAAGAGATCTAGATGATTGCTGAGAAAGAGCAAAAGCAGTACGAATAGAACTTCCTTGACTGGGTTTACTCGGTTCAGAGTGATGCTCAAGAGTTCAATGCTTCGAGTGCACATCAAATTTAACAGCTTCTTTTCGCTCCCTTTGATAAGAAAAATAAAAAGCCAGAGTATGGCCCAGATGGGGAACGAATCTATGATTACCCGACAGTGAGAGAATTCAGAGTTGGGAATCAGGCAGGCTTCATTAAAGAAGGCAAAGAATCAGCTCTTAAATTCAGAGAAATGAAAATATCAGGCTTCGGTATCCCTGCTATAGATTACACAGCAAGTGGTTTACCATCTGCAGATACCCCTGTCATTAAAAAATTAGCTGGTAAGCCTGAAAAAGGAGAGTACGGGTTAGCATATAAGTTCTTCTAAGAAAAAGGTATGGAGGAAGAGGGAAAAAGATGTTGTGAAGCTCTCTATAAATGGACTTAGTTCAACTAGGCAATTGAAAACATCTCTCTCAATACTTACATATTCAAGTCAAAAGAAAAAAATATTGTTTCACACTCTTATATATAATTTTTTAATTTAAAATCCACTTATATTATTAAAGGTATAAACAAATAACAAAATAGTCAAAGACAATTTTTTCAATAGCTTATTTTATATATCTGAAGATGTGAAGAGAAGATAAATTTAAGCATCTAATCTAAATAATATAACATTTAAGATCTAGAAATTTAAATCAAGGACTGTAGCCTTATATGGTAAACAAAAAAAGGCAGATACTAGCTTTAACTTTTCATGAAAATAATTGTCACAGAAGCTTGATTATTGAAAAAAAAAATAAAATGTAAGAATGTAGTGTTATTTTGTAAATGCAATTCGAAGAACTTCTAAATGATAGATCAAATAGAATAAAAATAATATAGTCATCTATAAGATATATAAAAAATTTAATCGAAATTCATAATGAAAAAATAAACACCAAGAAATTTAATAATAATATTCATCTCAGCGCCAAAAATTAAATCTTAGAACTATAAAGTAAAAAGTCAGATTATTTCATATAGAACAGTACAAAAAGTGGCAATTCACTTTTTTTATGAGTCAACATCTTTCTGAAAACTTATTTTTGCATATTTGGAGATCGAATATGTCCCTGCACCGCGCCCATGCAAAACGAACACCGTATCGCGTGTCATTTTTTATGCTCCAGAATAAGTGGGACACGTGTTTCAGGACAGGGAAGGTTGCCGGGCAGGTGGCAAAATCCACTTTTCTGAATAAAAAAGTCATTCATAACTTCGGATCAACTGTTTTCTTCCTCATTTGCGAGACAATCGATATGTCCCCGCACGCGCATCAAAAAGAACACCGTATCCGTCATTTAGCCCAGAATAGGTGGGATACGGTGTTTTCAGACAGGGAAGTGCCGGAAGGGCAAAATCACTTTTGCGAAAAACAAAGTCATCATAACTTCGATCAATTTTTTCCGTCATTTTTCGAATCGATATGTCTCCCTGCACGCCCTCATCAAAACGAACCCGATCCGTGCATTTTTAGCCAGAATTAGGGTGGATAGCGGAGTCTTCGCACGGGAAGTGCCGGGAAGGGCAAATCACTATTTTCGAAAAAAAGTCATCAAAGTAATTCGATCAACTGTTTTTCCTCATTGTTTCGAGTATCGATATGTTCCACGCACGCGCCATCAAAAACGAACACCGTTATCCGCATTTTAGCTAGCTCCAGAAATAGGTGGGATACCGGTTTTTCAGTGTACAGGGAAGGCGTGAAGGCAAAATCAACTTTTTCGAAAAAAAGTCAACATAACTTCACTCAACTTTTTGCCTTCATTTTATCATTGCATTCACCGACTTCAATTCAAAACGAACATCCGTGTCCTCATTTTAGCCCAGAAGTTAGGTGGGATACGGTGTTTTCAGGACAGGTAAGTGCGGGAAGTGCAAAATCACTTTTTCGAAAAAAAGTTATAATAACTTCGATCAACTTTTTTCCTCTTTTTCGAATCGATATGTTCCAGCACGCGCCCATCAAAACGAAAACCGTATCCGTCATTTTAGCCCAGAATTAGGGGATACGGTGTTTCAGGACAGGGAAGTGCCGGGAATGGCAAAATCACTTTTTTCGAAAAAAAAATCATCAAAATAACTTGATCAATTTTTTCATCATTTTCGAATCGTATGTTCCTGCACCGCGCATCAAAATCGAAACAGGTTCCGTCATTTTTAGCCCTAGAATTAAGGTGGATATCGGTGTTTTCAGGACAGGGAAGTGCCGGAAGGGCAAAATCGACTTTTTCGAAAAAAAAAGTATCATAAACTTCGATCAACTTTTTCTCCCCTCAATTTTCGAGATCGATATGGTCCGCCACTGCGCCCATCAAAACGAACACCGATCGTCATTTTTAGCCCAGAATTAGGTGCGGATACGGTTTTTCAGGACAGGAAGTGACCGGGAGAGGTGACGGGGCGAAAGGAAAAAAAAAAAGAAGAAAAAAAGGGGGAGGCAAAAAAATCACTTTTCGAAACATAAGTTCATCACTCACCACTCTCGATCAAACTTTTCCTTCATTTTCGAGATCGATATGTTCCCCGCACGCGCCCATCAAAACGAACACCGTATCCGTCATGTTTAGCCCAGAATTAGTGGGATACGGTGTTTTCAGTACAAAGTGCCGGGAAGGGCAAAAATCACTTTTTCGAAAAAAGAGTCATCAAAACATCGATCAACTTTTTTCCTCATTTTCGAATCGGATATGTTCCACGTCGCCCATCAAAACGAACGACCGTTATTCCGTCATTTTAGCCCACGAATTAAGTGTGGCGATTATATAGGTTTTTAGGACAAGGGAAGAGCCGGGAAGTGGCAAAATCCACTTTTTCGAAAAAAATCATCAAACTTCGATCAACTTTTTCCTCATTTTCGAGATCGATATGTCCCCGCGCCCATCAAAACGAACACCGTATCTCGCGTCATTTTTAGCTCCAGAATTAGGTGTGATAATCAACGGTGTTTCAAGGCCAGGGAAGTGCCGGAAGGGCAAAATCACTTTTCGAAAAAAAGTCAATCATAACTTCGACAACTTTTTTCCCCTCATTTCGAGATCGAAGTTCCGCACGCGCCCATTAAAAACGAACACCGTACGTCATCTTTTAAGCCCAGAAATAGTGGATATACGTGTGGTTTCAGGACAGGGAACTGCCGGGAAGGGCAAAAATCACTTTTTTCGAAAAAAAGTCATCAATAACTTCGATCAACTTTTTCCCTCAATTTTTCGAGACGATTATGTCCCCGCACGCGCCCTATCAAAACGAACACGTATCCGTCATTTAGCCCAAATTCCGGTGGGATACGGTGTTTTCAGGACAGGAAGTGCCGGGAAGGGCAAAATCACTTTTCGAAAAAAGTCATCATAACTTCCAACTTTTTCCTCATTTTTCGAGATCGATATGTTCCCGGCACGCCCCATTTCAAAGAAACCAATCCGTCATTTAGCCCAGATTAGGCTGGGATAGCGGCTGTTTTCAGGACAGGCGAGTCGGGAAGTGGAAAAAATCACTTTTTCGAAACAAAGTTCATCATAACGTATCACTTTTGTTCCTCATTCTTCGAGATCGAATGTCCCGCACGCGCCCCATCAAAACGAACACCGTATCGTCATTTTTAGCCCAGAATTAGTGGGATACGGTGTTTTCAGGACAGGAAGTGCCGGGAAGGGCAAAATAACTTTTTCGAAAAAAAGTCATCATAACTTCGATCACCTTTTTTCCTCATTTTCGAGATCGATATGTTCCCGCCCGCGCCCATCAAAACGAACACCGTATCCGTCATTTTAGCCAGAATTTAGGTGATATCGTGTGTTTTCGAGGACTAGGGAAAGTGCCGGCAGCAAAATATCATTGTTTCGAAAAAAAGTCATCATAACTTCGAATCAACTTTTTCCTCATTTTGCGAAGATCGATAGTTCCGCGTTGCACGCGCCATCAACCGAAACACCGTTATCCGTCATTTTTAGCCGCAGAATTAGGATTGATGAAGTTGTTTTCAAGGACAGGGAAGTGCGCGAAGGGTAATATTCTACTTTTTCGATAAAAAATCTTCATAACTTCGATCAACTTTTTCCCTCACATTTTCGAGATCGATATGTCCCGCACGCGCCCATCAAAACGAACACCGTATCCCGTCATTTAAGCCCAGAATTAGTGGGATACGGTGTTTTCAAGGACGGAATGCCGGAAGTGCAAATCCACTTTTCGATAAAAAAAGTCATCAAGATCTATGATCACACTTTTTTCCTCATTTCTCGAGATCGATATGTCCGCACGCGCCCATCAAAACCGGCACCGTATCCGTCATTTTTACCAGAATTAGGTGGGATACGGTGGTTTCAGGACAGGGAAGTGCCGGGAAGGGCAAAATCACTTTTTCTAAAAAAAAGTCATAATAACTTCGATCAACTTTTTTCCTCAATTTCGAGATCGATATGCCGCACGCGCCAATCAAAACGAACACCGTATCCGTCATTTTTAAGATCGATTAGGTGGGATGAGTTGTTTTCAGGATAGCAGGAATGCCCGGAAGGGTAATATCACACTTTTCGAAAAAAAGTTTCATCAATAACTTCGATCAAACTTTTTTCCTCATCTTTCGAGATCGATATGTCCTGCAGCGGCGCCCATCAAAAGTCATTCCGATCCTCATTTTGGTAAGCCCAGTAATCTTAGTATGGATAAACGGTGTTTTCAGGTACAGGAAGATGCCGGGATAGGGCAAAAATCCACTTCACTTTTCGAAAACCCAGTCATCATAACTTCGATCAACTTTTTCCTCATTTTCGAGATCTCTATGTTCCGCACGCGCCCATCAAAACGAACACCGTATCCGTCATCATTTTAGCCCAGAATTAGGTGGGATATGGTGTTTTCAGGACAGGGAAGTGCCGGTGATCAGGCAACATCACTTTTCGAAAAAAGTCATCATAACTTCGTCCACT